>MU551567.1:4028561-4091061 GCA_024362625.1 Silurus asotus | reverse complement strand
TACAATGTGTTCTCAGACATTTGTGTGTGTATACAAATATACTATTGGGGTGTTTCCCCAGGGTGCATCACAGTGACCCTGTACACAAAGCCAGCTTCATGAAGATCTGCTTTACATAGGAGAGACTGGAAGATCTTCATAAAGCTGCTATGAAGTGAAGGAGAACAGAAGAACTAATGTTTTCTTTATTTCTCTTTTTCTGGAAGCTTCGCAAAATTGGACAAAAGTGTTGGGACACCTGACTTTTCCAGCCGTACGTAGTTCTTCCACAATCTGCTCGAGGTGTGAGGAGCCCCAAACCTGCTCCAGCATGACAGTGCCCCTGTGCACAAAGTCCATTAAGATATGGTTTAGGTGGAAAGGAAGATCTCCTGCTATAGAGCTCCAAGCATAACGGAATTAATGTGAATGCTGAATGTACCCCAGGCCACTTCACGTCTCCTACATCAGTACCTGTACTTTACTTAGTACCTTTGTATATAAAGGAGCACAAATCTCCAAAACCTCTAATGAAACATCTTCTCAGAAGGTTATAAGGTTTAATAAATGAGAAATGGGAGGTTCAAAATGCATATAATATTTTGCCTACTTAGTGTAAATGTAGTTTCTGATTCGAGAAGCTCTACAACCCATAAAAAAGCTTTTTTTAATCCTTAACCAAACAGAGCATCCAAGACGGAAGATGAACTAATGAGAAACTGGTAAGAGTTTCCACTAATAGAGCGGTGGGTTTTGCCGTGTTCCTCGTTGGACGATTACTCAGTCCACTTAGAACTAAACATCCTCATAAAACAGCGCTGATTAAAAACCAAACCTTTTACTTCTGCACATCGGCGCTCCCTCATTAAAAACCCGATAGCTTACGCGCCGGGCGAACACGGCTTCCAGGATCCCGAGATCCCAGGAACGAGTCCTAATGAAGCTTTCATCACAGGAACTCTCAGTCCCTTTTAGTCCCACTGCAATATTAATGATATAGAAGTCTGGTAATTTTGGAGATTCAGATGAAGCCTCAGATGAAAAGCTTCACCCCAGTGGGGACGGGAAGGACGGCATGGCGGCGAACAGCCTGCCTCTGAGCCATCCAGAGAGCGAAAGAGAAAATATCACTCCGCAGCTTTTTATCACGCTCCGTCACAGAGTTGCTTTTGGCACCCAGAACCTTTCGCCATTTTTTTTTTTCCCCTCCGTAACAGTTTATTTGCCACTTCCTTCGTCTCTGCTAGACCTGCTAAACATCAACGGCCGTGATTTATGGGTTCATTTGAACGAGCGTTCAGACGACGGAGAGAGGGAGTGAGCGAGAAATCAAGAGCGTAAAAGACAGAGAGAAATAGAGTGCTGAGGAGGCAGATAAAGAGACGGATAGAGAGACAGAAGACAAAGAGGCATGGGGAGTGAGAACGGAGTCAGAATTCTTCACACCCACCACTTCGCACACACTCCTTTCTTAGGAGCTTTCTTTAGGGCACACAAGGGCTTTTTTTTTTGTAGCTAAAAATACACAATGAGTTGGTTCACACCTTGTTCACACACACACACACACACACACACACACATATGCCTTAAAGAAGCGATACACATCCATGCACCTGTTTCATCCATATATACTAGGGTTGTAACAGTACACATATTCGTACTGGATCATTTCGGTACCTGGCTTTCAGTTCGGTGCACCTGTGGACCCAATGCATTTCCTTTTTTACGTGTAAAACAATTAAAATCTGACCTCCCTCACAAACGTTTTAAGTGGAGGATCACAACTTTGTTTGGTCTCCGCCTCACACTTGAAGTGCAGTGACACGGCCAACAATGCCAGGGGTATAAAAAAGAAACTAGAGTTCCAGCATTTGTTAAAGAATACTTATATAATCAGAACATATCTTTAGAAAATGAAATATTCAATGTAAAACACACACACACACACACACACACACACACACACACACACACACACTCACCCACACACACTTATATACAGTCAGACCTCGACCTACAACCACTCAACAGTGATGCGACGGTCACTTCAGGCGAAAAAAACAAACATTCTTAATCTTATTTACTTCTTATTTATATTTTATTTGTTATTTATAAGTACTATGTGGAAAAAAATGTAAATGTGTTTACAGTGCCTCTTTATGGCCACGTGGGAACGCATCATTTTCGGCTGTAATCTACATCGTAAGTTGGGGTCTACCTGTACACACATCTGTATTGCATAAAATGGGGTCTAACAAGTGTAAACATTTGATTAAAATTTTTCCATTTATTTAATTTAATTTGAATAAATCGCATTTGTGGCAGTCTCATCAATTGCTCAATGTAATCAATGTTCCAAAAATGTGTATTGCATTAAATTAATTCCATTTTTTACATTTGATTTTTTATAAAATATTATTCGATATATTATTTTATCAAGCAGGCGTTATTTATTGTTTTAAAAATGTCAACTGTTGATGCTCCCAAATGTTAAATAGAATCAATAAACTGTGTTAATTAAAAAAAATACCTGCAATTCGATATAAAAACCGAGGTACGTACCTAACCTATGTTGTGTACAGTTTCACACCTAATATCCACTGAATTAATTAATTCAAATGATTTTTTTAATGAGTCCAAATTGAACTTTATTAGAAATCAACATGTGTGCTGATTTCAAGGTTTATTTAGCTACAGAGTGTCATATGTGCAGTGTGTGGGCTGTTTAAACTAGAACCCTGATGTGGCCTCCACCCCAGAGCAGTTCTCAAGGCAGCTGAGAACACAGAAGTCAGGTTTAAAATAGAACGTCTCTGCAATTTGGTCTCGGAGTTGATGAAACAGGCATTTCACACACCTGCTCATATCATCAACAAAGTATTTTTTTTAATATTTTGCAGTTATTCAGTCATGCTGCAGCAACACTGTGCTCAAAATCAAGCAGATTCGGGTTGAGAGCTTCAGTCATCAAACATCAGAGTGGGGTAAAAGGTGTTGGTACCCGAAGGACTGGTTAACTACAGTACAAGAATAAATGTTTAAGGACACCTAGCCATTTGGTCCCTATTTGCGATTATTATAACCTCCACTCTTCTGGGAAGATGTTCCACTAGATTTTAAAGTGTGCTTATGGAAATTTGTGAAGATTAATTCAAACACAAGGGCGGTAGTGAAGTCAGAAACTGATGTAGGTGAGGTGAGGAGGCCTGGGGTTCGGTCATCATTCACATTCATTCCAGAAGTCAGGTTGGTTTGAGCGATTAGATCGTTACATACGTGTGGAGCAGAAAACCTTCTCAGCCTTCAAAAAACATAGAATCTTGAAGAGCTTCAACAGCAGACAGCCACATGAATTCCACTGCTGTCAGCCAAGAACAAAACGCTATCATGAGCACAACCTCACCCAAACTGGACAACTGAAGATATCATTGTTCTTGAAGTGAAAGGAGTGGAACCTGAGGTGGTGGTGATCTTCTGCAGTTGTAGCTCATCCACCTCAGGATTGTTGTGTCATGTCCTCGGCTATGCTTTTATTAATAAATACAGTTGGCGGTAAATGTGTTTTCCTCCTGAATGTATCTCCACAGACTGTTTCAAACCTTGTAATCACATGTTCTGATGAAATTTATAAATGAATGAGAGAAGAAATGGCGAACAAAATGATGAAAAGCAGCAGCTTTCATCTCTGATGTTAGAGCATCGGCGTTATCCATTAGCCTGCAGGCAGAGAGCTCTACTGTTTAGCACAATTAGCGAACGTTCTCAGTGATTGTATATTCCCCAGCTATGACGCAGTCGATTAGCAGAAGGGGCTTGTTTTTTTTTTTTTTTTGGCATAATACAATACAGCAGCACAGTTTTATTTGCATTTTCCAGCTAGTTTGGATCAGGAGCTATCAGAATACAGCACCTTGCCAGAAGAGAGGGTTAAGGTTCTTGCTCAAGGGTCAAACAGCGACAAAGCTGGGGTTTGAACTTCCAGTCTAAGGTTCAGGAACCTAGAGCTTTAACTGTTGAGCCGGCATACATATTGAAGTGGTGTTGCAGTGGTTAAGATGGAGTTATGATTGGGAGGTCATGAATTTAAACTCCAGCACCACCAGTCTGCCCTGGAGGGAGGTCCTTAACCCTAAACTACTCAACTGTATAAATATTTGTAAGTCGCTTTGGATGAACATCTGCCAAATTCTGTAAATGTAAAACGCATTCACATCACAAATGGGAAAGTTTGACATGCATTTGACCAGTACATGAAAAGCACACGTGTGAACGTATAGATACTTTCCTGAAAAACATACGCCATTACGTTGGAAAAAACAAATAACGTTATTTTTTCATATTCACTGCTATTAAACTCAAAACATTTACTTACCTATGAATATGGTTTGTGGGTAAATCTAACAAATACTAAGGCTATGTTAATAACTAGAGGACGACCGAGAGCTAGGTTGGATCGTACTTGCCGACAACAGATTCACCAACCGGGTTTAAACCGTTTCAGCTGTTATTGATAGGGATACTGGATAAAAAAAACAAACACACACTCCATGTAAAATAGTATGTAACTTCATTATAAAATAAAACAGCACTGAATCCTGAAAATGGGCTAAAGGAAATAAATATGAATAAAAAAATTCTAAATTGTAAACCAACAAACAGCACGTGGTGTCAGTGATTCTCCTCTAGAGGCCGCCCTCGTAATGACAGCAGACCGGAACCTGGAAAAACTATCGGTATAGATTTTTGCCGATAGATGGTAGTTCCCAAAAAAAACTTTCGGTGCCTCGACCTTTATCAATAACTAAGGGAAATAGTCAAGTTTGGTTTTCAAACTAATATTAAATACAGGTATAATATGTGTCAAATATTTAAAATAATTTTTTTTTATATGGCATTGTTCAGAGGACCGTTCCAAATGTGGGGGCCCACTGGACATAGTTAGGAGACTGGGTTTATATACCTGAAATTCGAGGAAATAAGAAAGCAGCTGAAAAAAAAGTGATTTCTCCATATACTTTCAGTTTGACAAGTATTTCTGCAATAACTGAACATCCTGCGATGATTCTTCTCTTTAATACCACACACATCTTTTGGTTCTCGCCGGTTCCCACCGTTATGTGACACGAGCCGAGGAATAACTCTCTCAGTAGGATGCTTGGACGCTCCACTGGCTCTGTGGACTCCAGAAACTGGGGTGGAATGATTGTCACTGCCAAGATTTATTGTAGGGCTGTCTCAGAAAAAAAAGTGTCTGTGCAGCGTTTTTCTGCTTCACCCGCTCTGGGGCTGACGTGAACTTTTGTCAAAGTTTAGTGAGTTAAAGATCAAGTTAGTTGGCGAAATCTGTTACGTGTGGGGTTTTTAGGGCTGGGAATGAGGTTGCAGTGAGTTGGTTGAACGTCACCGCTGAAGGATTTCCCATCAGATGTGCGAATATTGTACTTGGATGAAACGTCAATTCAAAGTGAGATGTAAGACGGTGCGATGGGATCCGACGTGTCCGTACTGTTAATAGTGCAGTTTCGCTGTGGAACTGAATGATGCCAAACCCACACACACGCACTCATACAAACACACGTGTCCTATTTTCAAAGCCGATACAATGTAAAATGCCTATTTATGTAGGAACATCTGATCGAAATGTCCAGAGACTAAACCGAGATTCAGAGAAATCACTTCTGCTGCTCGGAAAGTGTCCTTTTCCCCTTTAAAGAATGATGATTCTTATATTCCAAAGGGGTCAGTTTTTTGATTGCCTGATGATCTAAATGCTGTTTTGTGGAAAAAAATTGTCTATTACATAAGGGACCTGAGGCATCGCTCGGTCTAAGAACAAATATATTTTCACCTGCCTTTATTTTTAACCCAGTGGACTCAGAGGTTAGATGTAAGGCAGTCTGGGAAAACACATCAGACTGTGATTGTCTGGGTTTGAATTCTGGCAAACATCCAAATATGATTCGAGAGAGGAGAGGGGGAAAGAGGCTGGTGAGAAAATGGCTTCATAAAGCTGTTATGAACTGAAGAAGAAAAGCAAACGTTTCTTTGTTTTTATTTTATTCTGGAAGTTTCACAATACCAGACAAAAGTTTGGGAGCACCTGACTTTCCCAACCATACAAAGTGTATCAGAAGGTTGCTGGAGTAACTGGTGCCATTCTGACCACGTGCGTTACCACGTCTGCGATTTCATCACGGACAGCAAGTTGGAACAAAGAGCGAACGTAGAATTCTGAGTGGAACTGTGGACATGACACTCGTTTGACGATGCTGCATCGAGTCGTTCGAGGTGTTTTGAGCCCGGGTGTGCTGGAACAGATTAACACACCGTTTCACAGCGCCGTTGCCTCCAGTGGAGCCGAATGGTATTGCGTGGCCGCTCTGTTTGTGTCCTTGGTTTCTCCTCTGTGCTCCTGAAGGCTACATAAAGCTCAGCTATGTACATTACGGCGCATCCCCGACGGCAGCCTGTTTGCTTTTAAAGCCCTTCAGCACATTTGTGTTATTATGTGTAATTTAGAGCCTCTGCTGAGTCTAATCACACACACACAATCATTTACTGTACACACACAGGATGCCTGCGAGGAGGCGATACAGCTGATGGTCTGCATGTGAATATTAGTCAGACATTAGTCAGAACTCGACCTCCTCGGAAATGAAGTCTGTACAGTTAAACAGTGCTGCTGCTGCTGTCACGTGGTGCCGTGTCTCCAAACACAACACCAGTGATTACTGATCACACACACGGAGATCATTATGGTGACGAAGGCTTTTTTTCTCCCCAGTTTTTACTTAATTAAAAAAGATTTACTTTTATTTTATTTGTCCATTGAATACTAACGGTTCTCATTTTAATTGTAAAGATACATTTTGAAAAGATTAATTTACTACACACACACACACACACACACACACACACACACACACACACATTGTTCACTGTCTCTGTGTGAATTCAAACACTAATCATGGCTAATTATACTGCTGGACCATAGCTTTTAATGCGCTTTATATTTTGGAGTTATACCAGAGGCCAGTGTGTGAATAATAGAAACCCCAGGATGCTCTTTCCTCATCTTCATCCTCCTCCTCCTCAGTCCTCGCTGTATTCAATTCCCTCTACCAGCCTTCTCACTGGAGAAGACCCAACACACACTTTGTGTTTTTGATCCACTCATAAATCCAGGCTCTGGCACGAGATCAATGCCCAGACTCGATCCCCGTTTATTACCCTCTTCCTTTAAAGTGGTGAAGAAAATGAGCTTCTCGTGCCAAAGCTGGAAATCTGAAGGGAACGAGAGAGAAAGAGACACTTGCGAGAGTTTTATTGGTGTGACGGTTGTTCGGCGTGTACCGGTTGTACAACACACGGACGGCGTTAACTTTTAATCAAACTAGAGATAACATCGAATGCAGGGCTTTAAAAAAAAAAAGCTCTCCCCACACACACACACACACACACACACACACACACACCCATACACACACACACACACACACACACACACACACACACACACACACACTTACACACCCTCAAGACATTAGCAGCTAATTAAAAAGACTGAGTGTGCAAGAAAGCTCGATGGAAATCAACATTGTTTCTGAATAGGATAACAATCACAAGCTCATTTTTTAGCACACTTGCATAAATGCTCCAAGGCTCATACAAAGAAAAAGAAATACGCAGATATTCCCTCTCTCTTTTTTTCCAATCACAGGAAACGTTTTTCTCCTCAGAACACACTCTCACACCGGCAATGACGACTTTTAATTGGACTCGCACCGTTCAGGAGGGTTCACGACACTGTAAAAGCTTCAAATTGCCACCAATAACCGAAGTTCTGTTTAGCTGAGTCAAGATTTATTCATCTGCTCACTTTTTCTTTCTCCTAAAAGCCAGATTGTGGATTTTCTCTTTGTGTTGATGGAAATAGTCACAAATTGAATAGTTCCTCTGAGATAATTCATTGTGAAATTGCTAAACATGTGTGAACTCTACCTTATATATGCACAATGTATAAACTAATATACAAAATACGCACAACTTTTCCAGCCATATGTGGTTTCTTCCAGTTAGAGACACACAATTGTACAGGATGTCAATGTAGTAGCATGAAATTTCTCCTTCATTTCATCTAGAAGACCCAAATCTGTTCCAATGCTCTTGTGCCCATAGCCTGAATAAAGATCTGCTTTACATGGCTTGTAGTGGAAGATTTCCTGGTTTAGAGCTCTAAACCCTAATGAACACATTTGGGATGAATGTGAAAGTTAACTGAACTTTAGGGGCTCTCAACTTCTCACCTACATCAGTATCTTTTCATTTACGATATTTAGCATTTAGCTATTTTAAAGGTGTGGTTAAAAGCCCAGAAGTGGCAGCTTGGTGTGGCTGGGATTTGAACTCATAACCTTCGGATCTAGTCAAATGCTTCAACCATGAGCTCTGACCTCCTTCTTTCCATTCTGACACTATCACACACTCGGTGCATGTTACTCCCCTTTGGCCGCAGAATTTTAAAGAAGAGCATTTGAGCATTGCATTCCACATTTAGTCCCAATTTGCTCTTCTAATTCCGTCCACTCTTTTGGGAAGATGTTCCACTAGATTTTGCAGTGTGCTTATGGATATTTATGTTCATCAGCCCCAAGGGTGTTACTAATGTAGGTGAGGAGGCTTGAGGTACAGTCAGTGTTTACACTTTTGTGGTAACAGTTTGGAAAAGAACCACGTATAGCAGGAAAGTTCAGGTCTCCCAATACTTTTAGAAATGTAGTGCACCTGCCTCTTGTGCTGACCCCCCTTTTGCTTCCAAAACAGCCGTGCCCATTCAATCATTAACAGCATGAACTTCTTTAGCAGTTTGAGCTACAGGAGCTCCTCTGTTGGATAGGATCACACGGACCAGCCTTCGCTCCTCACATGCATCAATGAGCCTCAGCCCTGTCGACGGTTCAACTCTAATCCTTCTAGAAGCACTTTTGATAGATACTGACCACTGCAGACGGCAAACAGCCTACAGAAGCTGCAGGTTTGGAGACGCTCTGATCCAGTCGTCTAGACGTCGCAATTTGTCAAAACTCGCTCAAATCCTTACGCTCGCCCATTTTTCCTTCTTCTAACATCAACTTTAAGGACAAAATGTACAATACAATACAATAATGCAAATAATAAAAAACAAAATGAAACTGAAAAAGTCAATAGATCAACTGGTTTAGCAAAATAATTGCTAGTTTTAAACAAGTCAGTGTTACATTAATAATGTATTGTTTTCTGCAAAAATCATATCCATCCACGTCTCATCCATAAATGATCACTTGTTCGTAAATGCTGCGGGGTCAATATTCCTTCCCAAAGGTCATCCGACGTTTTACTGATGCTAAACTCAAACACAGAATGCTAAAATTTTTACATCCATTACTTTTTTGTATTTTTTTTATATCCTTTATCTAAACAATAAATTTCCAGCCAGAGCAGAGGGGTCTCAAACCATCAGCTGAAGGTGGTATTTATGAGATCCAGACGGAATAAAAGTCTGAATAGAAACCCAGGCTGTATTCTCGCAGGTCCTAGTTTGATCCTAGAGGA
Source organism: Silurus asotus (assembly GCA_024362625.1). Lineage (NCBI taxonomy): Eukaryota > Metazoa > Chordata > Actinopteri > Siluriformes > Siluridae > Silurus > Silurus asotus. The sequence continues at coordinate 4,081,491 of MU551567.1, read as the reverse complement.
GAGGAATTGATATTCTTCTGGTCACTAGATGTGTGTACTGCAACGTGGCGATGGTTATAGTGGCAGCACAAAGGCTCAACCCGGCCCGTATTGATCTGGCAGCCTCCTCCGTGTCACAGTCGAGAAGAGCAGGAATAATAGCGGCAATAAAGAAATCCATACCTCTGCTCTGGTCAAGGCAAGTGCATTCATCGCTTTTTTTTTCAATCAAAGGGCAACCGAGTAACAGTCCAGGCTGTTATTTAAGAGTTACCTGAAAGGTGATGTGTCTCTGCAGGTCTTCAGTTCTGTTCTGGTGGAAAGTCCAGCAGTGAGTGGGTTTGTTTACTGCAGGGGTTAAAAAGCACTGTCGTTCTGTTGCATGCTGGGATTACTCATGTCTGTGCAAGGCTCAGCTCCACATGAACTGAGCTACGTTTGAAAGGTCTGCTGACCGGTCAATGCACTTCCATTAAACAGGACAGGCTCATCCATCTTCAACGACACCACTGTGACTATATATGTGTGTGTGTGTGTGTGTGTGTGTGTGTGTGTGTGTGTGTGTGTGTGTGTGTGTGTGTGCGCGCTGAAACCAACCACACACCCAAACACGAACCACTGATCGGACTTGTTTTTCACGACATAATTAGAAAACTACGGTAGAAAATGAGTCCATGATGTGTTTACACACTAGATCTTCAGAATACGTTGCACACACAACAGCACGCCTCCGTGTTCGGAAGTGCGAGACACGAGGAGGTGCGATTCATAAAAGCCGCTGCAAAAAATCTTTTTTGACCTGCTACAAGAAAAGAAAAATATAGAAAGAGAGAACTAGCGGATGGGGATGATAGTGAAAGGAAACACAGAGGTTGAGCGAAGCGATCAGACTTGGAAGGAGGACAGTGACACGTCCTGACACCCAAGCCTTTCAGAAAAATCAGCACACTGGAAACAAACAAGCACTTCAGAGAGAGGGAGACAATGAAGAAGAGGGTGCCAATTCACAGGAAAGGCGTGACAAGAAAATTTCCACAGCGACTAAAGGTGTTGGATAAAAGCTTCGGGAAACCAGACCGTTCTCCTGTGTATCATCGAGCGGCGCTAATATCTCATCGCTCAGACCTAACTTTGATACGTAACATTATATTAATACGGAATTTATCGCACATGAATGCACACGGGGACATTTTGCAGATGCCTGTAATTCACTTCGCACAATAAGACTCAAAGTAATGCTCGTAAACTCAATAGGACTTTCATACTTCGCAAAGTGTAGTACAAATACCATGCAGAATAGAACAGAATAGTTCAGGTAAGGAAATATACGCGAGTACGATAAGCATGACAGAATTTCTTTGTTTTGAAAAAAATTATTATTACATGTACATAAGTATTCAGACTCTTCGCAAAAACTATTGAAAAAATGACCTCATGTGCCTTCCATTTCTCTTGATCGTTCCTGAATGTTTTTACACCGTGATTAGAGTCTACCTTGTGGAAAAAGTTTATTGATTTGGAAAAGGCACAGACAAAGTCTTCCTAAAACTATTTCAAAAGTGAAGCATGGCGGTGGCAGCATCATGCTATGTGGATGCATTTCTGCAGCAGGGACTGGGCATTTGGTCAGGATTAAGGGGAAGAAGCAAAGATGCCCTCAATTGAAACCTGTTTCACAGAGATCAGGACCTTAGTCGGGGATGATGGTTCACCTTCTTACATGACAACGACCCTAAGCACACAGCAACGCAACTCTGTGCATGTGTGAGTGGCTCAGCCAGAGCATTGACTTGAACCCTATTAAACATCTCTGTAGAGACCCAGAAATGGACCCATTCAACTGGACACATCTTAAGGATTTGCCATAAAAAAAAAAACAGAAAATCCTCCCAACCCAGATGTTGCATCATAGCCAAAAACACTGTAATAGCTGCCAAAGGTGCTTCAACTAAGTACTGAGTGAGCAACTGAATACTTATAAACAAAACTGAATACTTCCTAAAAGCACTGTATATATATTAGGATCCAGATGAAGGCTCATAGAAGCCTCGAAAATAGTGTAGTGTTTGTTTCCGAGACATTCTGAGTTGCTTTTAGTTGTATGTTTTGGGTCCTTATTCTGTTAAAAGACCCGTGTGATTGAGACAGAGCTTTTCCTGATAGCGGTATGTTTTGCTCCGGAATGGCTTGGAATTCTTAAGATCTCATTGTGACCTGCAGAGCTTCAAAGCAAAATTTGACCAAAAATAATATAGAAATGATGACGTATAGAAATTCAAGAACTCACTACCACTGTGGTTTACAGGTTAATAAACATCCCCTATAGCTCGTAGGTGATAATAGTATATAGGACAACAATATACATTATATGGACTAATGTTTTTGTGGACACGTGACAATAAGATTTGCATGTATTTGCATTTTTTGAACATCCCAGCCCACATTTGGTGTTATAATAACCTTCTGGGGAGATGTTCCACTAGATTTTGAAGTGTTTCTGAGGAGATTTGTGCTCATTCAGCGACAAGGGTGTTAGTAAGGATGAGGATATCTGGGATGCCATCTAGTTTGGGGAAGTACCACATATTGAACCATTATTGAACGTTTAAAGGCATAGAGAAGGTGGTGGTCAGATGTTGAGCTAATTGAATGCTCCTGGTTCTACAACTCCAACTGACTATTAGAAAGGACTTTCATAATCACACACTCCGGTGCTCATGCTATTGCTCACTCTCCAGTATTTGTAACGTTTTAACGATTTATTATCACACTCTTGGTGTCACCCAGACGAGGATGGGTTCCCCTTCTGAGTCTGGTTTCTATCAAATTTTCTTCCTCATGGTATCTAGGGGAGTTTTTCCTTGCCACAGTAAGGACAGGTTTGCACATCAGGGATAAATACACACATTTCTATCATTCTTACATTCTGTAAACCTGTTTTGAGACAATGTCCATTGTAAAAAGCGCTAAAGAAATAAACTTCCCAATACTTTTTTCCTTGTAGTGTAAACATTTTGTACTCATATACAGTAGCGTATGTTTTCCTCACAAGTCCGTCGCTGTCCCTGCTAGTTTTCGCCAAACCTCATCGCGCTTCCACACCGTGTCCCACGATAACCCCGGTACTCCTATACTTGCTAGATCAACAAAAAAAAGTTCCCGAGAACAGCAACCGGAGCCAAAAAAACAAGAGCAGCCAGTGTGTGCAAGTGATTAGAGATGATAAAATGTCAAGGGACTCTGAGGAACGCGAGGCAGCAGTGACAGACGAGCGAGTGTAGCCCAGACACAGGGGAGAAAACACTGCAGTACGATGCACACAAAGAGCTATTCCGTCTCATTACCGAAATATGATGGAGCAGCACAATGCAGAGGCTTCAGTTAGTGTTGTATAAAAGAATGTATAGATATGTGTAATGAACTGCTCTTCATGGTTTATAGAGGAATCGTCTACTGTATGTGGGAGCTCGTTTTATATCCCGAAATATATGTTTGATAATTGAAGAAAAGAGGTGAGAAGTATAGCCTTACTGACATGACTAGTGCTAATGAATATGTTGTGGATCGATCGACTCAGCTGGACATCTTGCTCTTACCCATCAAGACTACGAGGAGGACGGACTCGTGGATCCGCTTCTTTCTTTCACGAGCCATTTTATTTAGCGGTCCTATTAAAACAATGCGATTTCCCCCGGCTATATATCAGGCAGGTAATTCAGAGGGCAGCGTGACGGTTTGTACCGTTATTGTTTAATAAAGGCTCAGGCGTGAAGAGCCCGCAGCTAAACCCGCAGCTAAAACGGGCAACATCGTGTCTGTTTTTATGTGCGAACTGTGTGTAATGTGATACCTCGTTACATATTTCTCCATCAATGAAGAAATGCTCTGTGTGATTTCAACTGAAGTGTGGAGAGAAGGAATTGTGGCTGGGAAGGGTTATAAGGCCATTTTTACAACAATTTAAAAACCATCATTCTATATAAGATTATGTACAAGTGGAAACAATTCAACACTTAAGTCGCTGATCTACACAGAAGTGGACGCCCAGGAAAATTTACCCCAAGGACCATACAATAGAATGCGATGCAAAAACTCAAGAGTTATATCTCAGACTCTACAGTGCCTGTAGGCCTTTGGTTAGAATGTAAAATGTGAAAGTTTATGACGGTCCAATTTAAAAAGACTGAACAATTATGCTATGTTTGGAAGGGTTGCTATAAAAAAAGCATCTTTTCTCTAACACACATCTAAACGCTCCAAAACACAAAACAACCCAGAGATTAGGTTTATAAACCCAGTCATGATAGAGGACTGATTTTGAATGATGTAAAGCGGATCTTCATGTAGCTTCATGTTTTGTGCACAGGAGCCATGTCATGCTGGAACAGATTTGGGTCTCCTAGTTCAAATGAAGGGAAAATGTTATGTTACCACCACCAGAGACGTCCAATACAACGATGTGCCGCTTAATGTGAGGTAACAGTTTTTGGGGAGAAAACCAAAAACAAACACCCACATGGCTGGAAAGTTCCGTCCCGATACTTTTGCCCGTACACTGTATCTTGCTCTGTGTGGACTGTATAAAGCGAGCGCAGGAACATTGTACCTTACAGGGTTGAGCAGCAGGGCAAGCGAAGATTTTTATGTATATTGAGAGAAAATCTGAATGATTTACAATACAATGAGTTGTTATTAGGTTGCATTCACATATACCTAATTAATAAAAATCTTCAATATTATCTTTAATATATGATGGAAGCTCCGATGCTTTATGGACTCGCAAGTTTCTGTCAAAGCGCACAAACGCTCAGGAACGCAGTCATGAGCTAAATCTGGTCTGAAAGCTTTCCTCTCAACTGTTATTAACAGAAAGCCCAGAATGAATGCAGCCCAAGTCAGTCGCCGCTCCCTACAATGAAAAGAGAATAGATAAACCAGCTCGAGCGCTTGCCAGCTAATTTATTGAAATGATAAATTATTTCAAGCGTTATAAGTCCCAGATGCATCAACCGACAGCTTGAGTGCCACCCCATTATCTGTCCATTTCACAAAGTGCTGCTTTTAAATGGATTCTTCATTTGAAGCATGAGGCGGGAGGTGTGTGTGTGTGTGTGTGTGTGTATATGTGTATGTATGGAAGAGTGATTTGCACAGTTTAAGCAATACATGTTTATATTTAGCGGACAAGAGTAGGGTGAAGCTGTCGAATGTGTCATGAAGGCACAACTGCAGCAATTTGTGCACAACAGGAAAATATTTAATCGTGGTTTGGACAAAGAAATTTGATAAGACTAGACGTATGCTATAAAAATAAACAACTAAATAAAAACGCACGATGTATTCGAAAAGTTTTTTTTTTTAAATTGAGGGATCCTAATTGAGGGGGCTCAGAGAAAGTAATAAAAACTTGCCCGGAAATAAATAATGAAAAAAAATACATTAACATATTAACATAAGAGAACTTATTATAAGTGTGGAAGACAAATGTAAAGAATTCTAAATAAAATAAACTGCTTATTTCTAGCATGAAGCCGAGTGCAGAAGTTTGATCCTTTGAGCAAGACAATTTACCCACCAGGGGTGCTGTATCATGGCTGACCACCAGGGGTGCTGTATCATGGCTGACTACCAGGGGTGCTGTATCATGTGTTCTGACCCCAGGTTTCTAACAACCTGGTATACGCAAAGAAAAAATTGTAGAATTATGCAAAGAAAGAATTGCAGGATTTACATATGCATTTATATATATTAGGGATGCACATCTTCATAACTGATGTGATTCGCATACCCAAATATACAATACATTGATTTCAATTTAAATAAAAAAAATTTAATACAACGCAATGGAAAAAATATGATGCTCCGCAATTGAACATGGTGCAGACAGTTTACTTTTATATATTCGGTTCAGACAGACAGCAAATCAATTTACTTAAGTGCCTTCTGACTTTTAATGTGAATGGGTGATGGTTACCATCCATAATATCCGTGTAAATTCCAGTAAATCCATTTCTAAAACCTGGTAAATGTACAGACACACAACTGAAAAACCAAGATAAACACTTACTGGCCACTTTATTAGGCACACCTTACTAGTACCGGGTTGGACCCCCTTTTGCTGTCAGAAATGCCTTAATCCTTCATGGCGTAGATTCAACAAGGTACTGGAAATATTCCTCAGAGATTTTCGTCCATATTGACATGATTTGTCGACTGCACATCCATGATGCACATCTCATGATGCGAATCCATGGTGCATAAAAATTCCAGTAGATCAGCAGTTTCTGAAATACTCAGACCAGCTCGTCTGGCACCAACAACCATGCTATGTTCAAAGTCACTTAAATCACCTTTCTTTCCCATCCTGGCACTCGCTTCGTACTGCAGCAGATCGTCTACATGCCTAAATGCATTGAGTTGCTGACATGTGATTGGCTGATTAGAAATTTGCATTAACAAGCAGTTGGACAGGTGTACCTAATAAAGTGGCCGGTGAGTGTGCGTGCGTGCGTGCGTGCGTGCGTGCGTGCGTGCATATATATATATATACACAATACATAAACATTTTATTGACTTGTTTTTTCGCTAAGGGTGTACAAACTTTTGCCCTGCCCTGCATATCAGTATAATTCCACCGGCCCTCGGCTGTGCTGATCGCTCTTCTCCTGGCCTCCCAAAACCCCCAGCAGCACCAAACAAACAGCTTAAAATAGCCTCTCTGCTGTGAGGTCCACAAACATTTGTAGGAAGATTGTATCTGAGAAAACACTGCTACCAACAACACTGAGAAATAGCACAACGTGGCACAAACAATAACCGTCAGTGTATAAAAAAAGAGAAAACAAACAGAGAAACGGTGCAACATTGTGAATTCCACCAGCAGAACAGAAATCCCATTGTTCTGCTCCGATGGAAAACAAGCTGCGGACCAGCGCAAACATTAATTTTCGGCTCTTGAGTCGTGTGAAAGGAGGATTACATAAAAGACTCGAACGGATCGGCCCCAAAAATTTTCACAGTCCATATTAAAATAAAACAGACACAACAATAAGACCGAAGCCAAAGCCGGCTCAGTCAGAATCTCTTATCTGTTCCTCGGCAGGTAATATTTTCCACATCGTAAAAAAAAAAAAGCCACAAAAGAGGAATATAATGGACTGCGTGGCTAAATAATAGCTTAATTAGCCGCTGGCTTCACGGCTCAGCCAGCTCTGAGCAGATGGAGCTGGAACAGGACAAATAAAAGTCATTTGAAAGGAAGGACAGAGCGAAAAGCGAGAGAGAGAGAGAGAGAGAGAGAGAGAGAGAGAGAATAGACAGTTTTGAAAAAGCAAGAAAGTTGCTCGAGGCGAGAGAAGAATGTGGAGTGGTGCTTTTAGGTCAGAGGAAAGACGGCAGGTGTGAGGTGGCTACCTGTGAGCCTGACCTTTTAGCAGTGGCCAGATTTCACAGTAAGAACTGAACATTGCGTAATATGTGAATCCGTACATGAGCACTGCATTACACAGTGATTTAGCTGCTTTAGCTTAAGCCCAAGAAGCAAATGATCAAAAATAAAAAAATCCTTTGTAATATAAAAGCAAAGAAGTCTGATTAGCTAGCGTAAGGTCAAAACTAGCAGCCAAGCATTGAACATTTGAGAGTGTAAAGCTCTTGTGATGGCTTGTGAGTGCCAAACTAAACCTTGGAGCAATGGTGGCCTTCTCAGGTGGGTCCCATTCTCTTTTCTATATAACCATTAGTAGATGTGCTGTACTTTTAGAGAAAGTGACCAATCATTTATGACAAAAATTTGATATGTAGACCGATTTCTCGTCGCTAAACTGTTTTTCGAGGGCGTTCTTTCAGCACCACGACACTACGTGTCCCGGGGGTCACATAGAATACAGATTAACATGGCAGAGGTAGAGCTGCATCTTCCTGGAGACAGAACAGGAAAAGAACATCTGGTTTTATTGCATTTTTGTTCTTTTTTACAGAGGCGTGTTTGTGATTGATTCGTATTGCAAATTGAAATCAGTAGCTGCTTCGCTATTATGCTATGCATCCAGATGTGAATCGGCACATCACTAATGGGTATCGATTCACTACTTTTTTTATTATCAGGCTCATCAAAAAATCATAGATTAGTATCTTTTGTATCCTTTCTATTTCAACAGCAACAACCCCCTTATCAGGCTCATCAAAAAATCATAGATTAGTATCTTTTGTATCCTTTCTATTTCAACAGCCCCCCCCCCCAAACACACACACCCTCATCCGCTAGAGTTTGATAAAAAGGATAAAGCTAGCTGCTCTTGTATTTCACTACAAGATGAAAGTCTATTCATACAATTCATATTCCTAATATCTTCTTCGTGTTAAAACCCAAACAAAACATCACACCATTCACACCTTTGTCCCCATTGACTGTCTGGGTTCTTCTGTTTGGGTGTGTACGCAAATCAAAAATACCGACAATGCAATGAATAAACAGGCCCCGAGCGCGTGATTTGTATGGTAATGATGTACACGTGTACCAATACAAAGCGAGTGGAGAAGAAAAAAAACTCTCTCTTCCAGACAAACAAAACTCAAAGCACAACCCACACTTTATTTCCAGCAGCAAAAAGAAAAAAAAATGCTGATTAATGAGAGCCATGCGAGGCTGAATGTGCTTCTTTGGAGATAATCCAGAAAGTGTAGGCGTGAGGCACACGTTCAATACGGCACGTCTTTTCCCATTTCTGTCTGCCTGCTCGGATTGCAGTGTCCTCACGTACTCGCCGTACAAAATTCCCCCCAAAAATATTTCAATTCCTCCCGTATTTATTCACCCTAACACTTCCTTGCAGTGCAGGATGAATGCTATGGCAGATGGCCAGATTCATTAAGCAGTAAAGGAGAAGCAAAAAACAAAAAATTGTCATGCCTGGAGTTCTAGTTTACACTCATCATCTGCTCCTTTTATATGAATCCAGACAAATCGGTGTGTTCATACACCTAAGCGCTCGCTTCCTTTTCTCTGAGGCGCAAACAAGAGAAGGAAGATTTGTTCGAATGGGTTTGTTTAAACGGAACAAGCGTTTGTTTCTCGGCTCGGTTTCGTTTCGGGCAATTAAGTGGAAGATGCAGTACAAAGACTTCTTTACAGCGGAAATGGGACAGAGAAGAAAACGTGGCCTGTGGTCGCAAACGGGAATAATAACATAGAAGGGGATTCCTGAAGAGCGGTGGTTTGCTTTTCAACCGGTGTGAATTGTGTTTTATTAAAAAAATATATAAAAATATCGTCGACTCGGTTTGTGTGCCAAGATTTTTAAATGATACTAGTGTAGCGTTGTCTCAACTCAAACATGTACACAATATGGACCAAAGACAGATGTTAGGTCAGACCAAGCGCCAATCAAAACAGGTTTAAGACAGAGCGTGCGCTCGAACCTGATTGGTTGCTAGCTGCGTGTTTGACCAGTTTTCATCCTCAAAAATTTAAAGGAACGAGTGTGTTAGAGAAGTGAAAAAAAGAGTGCAGGCAGGGTGAAGTGGGTGGAGAAGAGTGACAGGAGTAATTTGTGATAGTAGGGTATCTGCAGGAATGAAAGGGAAAGTTTATAGGACTGTGGTGAGACCTGAGATGTTGTATGGATTAGAGACAGAGGCATTGAGTAAAAGACAGGAGGTGGAGCTGGAGGTATCAGAGCTGAAGATGTTGAGCTTTTCGTTGGGAGTGACGACGATTGGACAGGATAAGAAATGAGTTTATTAGAGGGACAGCGCATGTAGGATGTTTTGGAGACAAGGTGAGGGAGGTGAGATTGAGATGGTTTGGACATGTGCAGAGGAGGGACATGGGGTATATCAGTAGGAGAATGCTGAGGATGGAACCACCAGGTACGAGGAAAAGAGGAAGATCAAGGAGGAGGTTTATGGATGTGGTGAGGAAAGACTTGCAGGTAGTTGGTGTGAAAGAGGCCGATGTAGAGGACAGGGGGGTATGGAGACGGATGATCCGCTGTGGCGACCCCTAATGGAAGCAGCCGATAAAAGAAGAAGAAGAAGATTTTGCAAAATGTAGTCGAGGAAAAAGTCAGAAATTTGACTTTGAAATGGAGGGAAGTTACAGTAAAAGTCTTACCAAATGAAAACACTACAGTAAAGTACAGATACACACCAAAGCTACTAAAGTACAGTAACAAATTACATTTATTTTGTTCCTGTCCAACACTGAGGAAAAAAATTAGTTCCTGTAAGTTTGTCCTTTAATAATTAAGGTTTAGAGTTAGCAGAAATACAATGAAGATACTTTGAAGAAGAAATAAAATGAAGTTTATTACATTTTGACTTCTGAAAGCAGGACTGGGGTGCAGCCAAGGTTCCAATTCATCCAATTAGGTTTAAGGGGCAGAGCTCTATGACAGGAGATCTTCCACTTCAGAGCCGAGATCATGCACAGGGGCACTGTCATACTGGAACAGGTTTTGCTTCTCATTGTTCAAATAAAGAGAACATTTTATTGTAGTGCATCCAAAAGACGTCCTATTCAGTTTGCCTCTAAAAGTCTGGAGAAGAACCACATGTGACTGGAAAAGTTAGAATAGCTCAGGAACACAGTTTGCATGAATATACCTGAACAGCGCACCTCAATAATGATGGATCTGTAATGAATGGACATTAGGTGGCACCCAGAGTCTGGTTCCTCTCAAGGTTTCTTCCTCATGTTATCATAGGGAGTTTTTCCTTGGCTAGCTCATTCAAGTCAAGTCAAGTTTATTTCTATAGCGCTTTTCACAACAGACATTGTCTCAAAGCAGCTTTACAGAAATCCACAGTTAAGGTGAATGGTGTGTATTTATCCCTGATGAGCAGCCGTGGTGACTGTGGCAAGGAAAAACTCCCTTAGATGTTATGAGGAAGAAACCTTGAGAGGAACCAGACTGAAAAGGGAAACCCATCCTCATCTGGGTGACATCAAGAGTTTGATCATAAATCTTTCAACAATACAGAACACTGGAGAGAGAGAACTAACATGAGTACTGGAGTATAAGATTATAAGTAATGTTCTTTCTACAGTCTTTATGGTTATAAAACTAGGAGTTTTCAACATATGTGATCGTCACAGATCCAGAATCATCTTCTCCATGCCAGAGCCTTTAAACACTCCAGGAGGTCCAGTGTCAAAACTCCACACACGTAGTGGGATCCAATTGGCACTGGTACGTCCCTACGTTCATTAGCAATATACTTAGAATCCTCACTATATAATGACACTGTATAATGTTAAACACTCAAGTCATTGTCATATGCGGTTTTAGAAAATCAATCAGACTGATAATTTTCGTATAATTACATGTAAATTTAGGAAAATGATCATGTTCTGATCTGAAAATGTACACTATGGTATATTTTCTGTTTGTAGTTATACTTACTGTAATGCTGCATTGAAGAAAGCTGTGCAAGGATCACAGTCACAGCAAGATCACAATTCTAATGCTTGCACTTAGCAATCTACTGAAAACACTGCAAAGCTCAATGTTTTTTTCTCATAAATATTTAACATATGATTTCACAGCATTTGTTTTCTAGCCTTGTTCATCTTACCCTGTTTGTGCATGGCCTACGTTTACATTTATGGCATTTGGCATATGCCCTTATACAGAGACGACATACAAAGCAGTTGAGAGTAAAGAGCCTTGTTTAAGAGCCTCATGACCTTTTGTTTCAAAATGCAGTGCATTAACTTTCAAGCTACCTACTTCACCTTCCTGACCTGACCTCTGCTACTCATTACTACTAGACTTGTCTATCTTGGTTTTACAAAAAAAATAAAAAATAAATATATAATACAAATATTTGTATTTGTATTATATAGAGTGTTGTTTTTTTTTTTTTTGCAGTCCCCTCTCAAGGATCGGTTACTATAGAAACGGTAACGTTACACCAATCACGTTGATACAAAACTGTTGCTGCTGCAGGAAATTAATCAACACTGTCTACAAAAATTGAATGAAAGTATTCAATGCTTCTGTCAGGAAAAGCGGTTGACTAGGGGGAGTGGATGGAAGGAGCCAAATGCAGGATGCGAGCAGGAGTTAAGGGAAAACAGTCTTTCATATGAAAAGTAAGAAGAGCAAAGGGGCAAAGGCAAAAAACAAGGGTCCAGGGCAATGCAGACAGAGACTAAACCAGATCCAAAAATAAAAACAGTCCAAATAAGCTGGCAAACAGAACAATAGAGACAGAGCAAAAATGCAAAACAAAAACAATTCCAAAGTCAAAATCAGATCAAAGCAGAGCAGAACAGGGGTCAGGAATAGGATCAGGAACAGGAACACAAGCAGGAACAAGTGCAGGACCAGAAACAGGAACAGTAACAGGAGCAGGAACAGGAATGGGGCCCAGGGACAGGAGCAGGAATAGGAAGAGGAGCGACAAGATGGCCGCCTACCCGGAGGATTCTGACAGCTACTGTGGTTTCGTATAACTTACAGTACCCCATTGTGGCTCTTGGCATTGCAAAATATTTCTTTCCTACATTTGGACTACATTTGGACTTACCGCACTTGTAGGTCACTTTGCTTTCCTCGAGATATACTATAATGTAATGTTGATTACCTTCCAAAAATGATATGAGTACAAGTATAAGATGGTGCACGATACAGGCGGCTCTGCTGAGAACAAGCGCATCAATCAATCACAAGCAAAACCAATCTAATAACACAGAAATCACGATTTCTCGATGAACAAGATACATTAGCAAGATTAGAGAGAAGATTAGCAACGACCATGAAACAACTGCGCTCAGAGTGATGTCAAAATACACAGAACAATCAAACTCATGACAAGTGATATATATATATACACACACACACACAATTATATATGATCTAAATGTACCTTAAATTAGTACTTTTCACGTTTTTAATACTTTAATCAACATGAACATGGACAAATATTAATGCTTTATGCAAATGTATGGTTATTATTAGTGAAACCAAACTCAACATAGAGCATGAAGAAGACAAAACATTTCCTGTAAATATTTTAAAGTGATTATGGTGTTTTAAATTCCGTAAATCATCAGGACACCAAACTGAAATTTTGCTGTAGAGGCAATCACACACGGTTCCTCCTGAAGGCCTTGCCGCAAGACACCAATAGAGGTCGCTCTTCTGGCAGAGACATGTAAGATTCGGGGTCTTTTGGATCTTATCAAAAGGCTTATGTGGACTGTTACAGTCTCCACAGTGCTGTTCAGGTACAAAGGCCACATTCTGCACGGCTACACACACAGGCTCAGTGCGTTAAACCTGAGAAATAGTGTGTGAGTGAGACAGAGAGAAAGAGAAAAAGAGAGAACTAGGCTGTGTTCTGGATGAGACAAATACTCATGGTTTAATGAGGAAGAAGTGGACCGGTGAGAACAAGAATGAACCAGGAATGGACCTGTGAGGACGAGGCTAATTCTTGCGCTGCTGCCTGACATCTCCCTCAGGACTTCTCAGAGACTGTCCGCTCCAATAAATCTGTCCTTTCCGGGGCATGCCTGAATGAACCCTGCGGAAAATCACCTCCGGCTGAAAATCTGGAATTTGTCTTAATCACCGGCAGCTGCCCGTGGCACAGCCTCTCCGTGCCAGGACTCATCAGCATCGGCTGGACAAAAAATACATTTCCCTCGAAGTTATAAAAGAAAAAGAACACACCAGTCTAATTTTCTGTCCATTAGTCCGAGAGGAAACTTTGACCTCTGCTAAACTGAGCAGACAAGAACCTGAGATCTTGAATAACAGTCATCCAGTGAGGTTACATACGAGAAGTATTATAGTCATACATCCACAACCTGAAAAGAAAACCGTCTCTAACTGACCGAGCTGACAATGGGCAGCGGTCACATTTCCTTACTTCTGAATAAACACAGTGTTGAGTCATGCATTTCACACTGAGGCCCTCAGGGTTTTTGTACTTGACTTAATCCACCTCTTAATACCATCAATATGGCACCATGACTAAAGAAACCATCGAGATAATAGAGAAGCGCAGTAGAACAGAGCGCTAAATCACAGACTGGAATCTCATACAGTGAGAATGAGGGCAATACTAAAGCAAGAAACCCAATGAACACAATTTAACACGTCTCCTTTCACTGGAGCCGCAACTGCACCTCCCGCATACATCGTCTCTAACAGAAGCCTCGATATTCACCTCAAAATGAACCAGTCCATTTTTTGTATTATGGTTTTCCTGGGATTTTAAAATAAAGGCAAATAGTGTTTTTGTTGCAATTCTACATAAAGAAAAATATTAAGTATAAATTAAAAAAAAGGTTAAAATTTTGAACTTTTTTGGCCGTTTACTACTATTTACTCACGAAGTCCAGCTTTTCTTGGAAAGACCATCTTGATAATATCCTTGTAAGTGTCTCGGGGGCAAAATCCATTTCTTCTTTTCTGTCAGTCAATTGGGAATGAAAAAAAACAGCTATTAAATCCACACGATTATATCGAAGCTTGTGCAGTTTGCTGCAAATGCGGGCTGCGAATTCTGACTAGTGCGCTGTCTCCCACCAGCCAATCAAAAGACGTGAAAATGTTGCCGTGATTGGACGCCTTCTAGGGGGCCTTAAACTAGTGATCAAATCGCAATCTGATTGGTTCAAACAACAGCTTTAAGGAACAGGGATTTGAATCTACCATGAGTCCACGCTGGTCGTTTCTACTGGCCCTATGGCAAGACGTGTTGTTACGGCTGAAATCTGAATGGATAGAAACTCATGAGAGAAAAATGCAATCGAATGATGAGGACTATTGAATACATATTAATTGACAAAAATATATTAAAACGTGTCAGCAACTGTTTTATTCACAAAACTGTTTTTATGTAGAGTGGCTGCCATTCAGGCTAGTCTGCCATTTTTAATTTAAAAAATAATGCTTTATAATATAAAACATTCTCAAGAAGAATACTGGTGTGTGTGTGACTGGTGTGTGGACGAGGATTTGGTCCTCAGATGGAGGTGTTTGGGGGGAACTGAGCAGCTCAAACACACATGATGCAGTACCATTGCTAAGTGTTTACAAGTTTACATCCCTTTAGCATCCGGGTAGTGCCTGATGAAAGCTATGAAGTGGGGGAAGCGAGAGATGCTGAGAGCGGTATTGAGGGAAATGAATGCGCAGTAATTGCCGTTGCTTTGTGGTTTTGATGACTATTTTGCCCACTCGGTGCTGAGAAGCATCCGCTCTTACTGCATGCTCGAGGAAAAAGAGCTCATAATGGCTCTCTGGGCTCGGCCACCGCTCAGTGATGGACAGACGGCACTGATTACACGCTAATGTGTGTGTGTGTGTGTGTCACAACCAGGCCACCTGCGTTCCGCTCCAGGTTTCCTAGCTCAGTCAGAACCCGTCTGCCTGCCGTACTCAATTACAGCTCGCGCAGCCTGGACGCTGATTTCCAGAAGTGCCGAGGGAAAAGGGCCAAGACCCAGCCTCTCGTCACAGCTGATGTTCGCTGTCACAACGGGAAAAAAAATGAATGTCGGAATCCGGAATCCGGTCCGGACCCCGCGCACGACGCGCTCATCAATTCCCAGCAAAGCGCGCCACACGTTCCCGGCAATTATCCTTGACATCCGTCAGGGGAAAAACAAACCCTTCAAGGTCTGTTTAAGAACAATCAGCGTGCCTAATTGAATATGTCGAGGGTGATGGATGGGGTGAGTGGACGGGGAGGAAACTCAGGGGGAAAAAACCTGAGACAATGTCATGCTCCCCTGAGCGCTCGTGGGCAGCACGTCAGTCTCGGTGGTCCCCCGGTGTGTGAACACAAGAACACTGCGTTTACACATCAGCTCCTACGTGTCGGGCAAAACAGGCTGCGCTGCATTGTTCCTAACTTGGGTAACTTTTGGAGTCCTAAGGCCATGCATTATACTATTTATTTCTTTGTTGTTTTCTCACGATCAAGACATAACACAAACTGTTTCCACGTGACTTTTCTTTGTATTTGGCATATGAGCATGGCCTCAGGACTCCCCTCTAAAAACGCTTCGCATCCACACTTACAATTTCAATCGTTGCCAAAACTTGCTCATCCGCACCAAACCTCTAAAAATGTTTACGTCCCTGTACTTGTGCAAAAGGTTTCCGACTTCTGCTTATTTACTTTTCAGATTAGTGTGGACGTGGCCTTGGATGGATGAAGTCCTATTACCGTTTTCTCCGTTGCTTTGGAGCGTTTCTTAGATCAGAAATGAAATTCTAAAAACGACTTGTTCAACCTCCACCTTATTCAGTCACTTCCTATTTCCTGATGTAAACTACAGTTTGGATTATAATGATTGAAAATGGAGGCTGAAAACAGGTCAAAGGTGAATCTTCTTCTTCTTCTTCTTTCGACTTCTCCCATTAGGGGGCGCCACAGCGGATCATCCGTCTCCATAACCCCCTGTCCTCTACATCTGTCTCTTTCACACCAACTACCTGCATGTCTTCCTTCACCACATCCATAAACCTCCTCCTTATTCTTCCTCTTTTCCTCCTTCCTTGCAGCTCCATCCTCAGCATTCTCCTACCGATACACCCCATGTCCCTCCTCTGCACATGTCCAAACCATCTCAGAGGAAACTCAGGGGGAAAAAACCTGAGACAATGTCATGCTCCCCTGAGCGCTCGTGGGCAGCACGTCAGTCTCGGTGGTCCCCCGGTGTGTGAACACAAGAACACTGCGTTTACACATCAGCTCCTACGTGTCGGGCAAAACAGGCTGCGCTGCATTGTTCCTAACTTGGGTAACTTTTGGAGTCCTAAGGCCATGCATTATACTATTTATTTCTTTGTTGTTTTCTCACGATCAAGACATAACACAAACTGTTTCCACGTGACTTTTCTTTGTATTTGGCATATGAGCATGGCCTCAGGACTCCCCTCTAAAAACGCTTCGCATCCACACTTACAATTTCAATCGTTGCCAAAACTTGCTCATCCGCACCAAACCTCTAAAAATGTTTACGTCCCTGTACTTGTGCAAAAGGTTTCCGACTTCTGCTTATTTACTTTTCAGATTAGTGTGGACGTGGCCTTGGATGGATGAAGTCCTATTACCGTTTTCTCCGTTGCTTTGGAGCGTTTCTTAGATCAGAAATGAAATTCTAAAAACGACTTGTTCAACCTCCACCTCATTCAGTCACTTCCTATTTCCTGAACTACAGTTTGGATTATAATGATTGAAAATGCAGGCTGAAAACAGGTCAAAGGTGAATCTTCTTCTTCTTCTTCTTTTGACTTCTCCCATTAGGGGTCACCACAGCGGATCATCAGTCTCCATAACCCCCTGTCCTCTACATCTGTCTCTTTCACACCAACTATCTGCATGTCTTCCTTCACCACATCCATAAACCTCCTCCTTGGTCTTCCTCTTTTCCTCCTTCCTGGTGTCTCCATCCTTAGCATCATCTCCTACTGATATACCCCATGTTCCTCCTCTGCACATGTCCAAACCATCTCAATCTCGCCTTCCTCACCTTGTCGTCCTACATCTACTGTCCCTCTAATAAACTCATATCTAATCCTGTCCATCGTCGTCACTCCCAACGAAAACCTCAACATCTTCAGCTCTGCTGCCTCCAGCTCCACCTCCTGCCTTTTACTCAATGCCACTGTCTCTAAACCTACAACATCACAATCAGTGACAGATAAAACTCAGAATTACAATGTCTGAAAATGAATGAACAACCGGGAAACAAAAGGCATTCTGGGAAAAGATTTATTACTCACGCTGAAGCCCTTTCCTTTTGATTGATTTCGATTAAAGGAACGCCGGATTTTGAGGAACTCCGTTATTATTAGTTGAAAGTCAGACAGACAGATAGACAGACAGCCAGACAGACAGACAAAGAGGAACACTGTGTGAGATGATTTTTAGATGACCCCTCCGTTTCAAGTCAAAAGCTCTGGCGGGTTTCAGAAAGCTTCCCCGTGGCTACAAGCCATCGCTCATCCTCCATGTGTGAGGCTGAGATAAAAATCTAAAGCAGACGCCAGACACATCTTCTCCATTTATGGGCTCCTGAATTGAAGTGACATTTTCTTTTCAGCTCACATTGCTTGAAATAAATACTGTCCTTTAGGCATGGTTCCCGCTCTCATGCACTCGAGACAATGGGGAGCTCATGGCGTGATTTTGGGCAGGGGAATAAAATATATATACGGGACGGTGCAGGGAAATTCTGAAACTAGAATTGTTGACTGGAAAATCCTTGTTTGGAAGCAGTGCGTGGTCGTTTAGAATCCATCGCCATTAGTTATAATGAAGCAGCAGAATGATGCGTAACGAGCGTTCACTGTAAAGAAGAATGGTGATGGTGTGAGTGCTGCGTAAAGGGAATTTCAGCGTCATTACCAGCGAGGACGCCATGATCGCGTCCCGTCAGCTCACGAGATCACAACATGGGTGTGTAGTTTCCAAAATCCAATATTTTACCTTTTTACTTTACCTTTAGCAAAATCACTCGTTTTTTTTTTATTATAAAAACGTAACCAAATCACGGTCAAGCATTTGATCTGTTTTGATCGGTGGTTGTGTATCTACTGATCACCAACATATAGTTCGGTTCTAATTCATCAGTTCAACAGCAAGGAGAACATTAAGAGAGGAATAAATGATAGAAGAAACTCCTGTGATTTTTTTTCTAAGTACTTGAAAAGACGGTTTGGGGGTTTATGATAATTTAATAGAAATCAATCAGAGTTTGAGTCATTAATATCATTCTATTAATAGATCAGTGTGCTGGGAGTCACAGAGTCTTTTCACATAAACTGAGTTGATTAAGTAAAAAGTCTTCTGACAAAAATGATAATAGGAACATTATAGTTATCATAAATCAAAGTATGTTGGATACTTAAGTACAATTGAAGGCAAAAACTTTTGTACTTTTACTCAAGTGAAAGTTTGAAGGGACACTTTTACTTTTACTGGAGTCACATTTTACCGAGTGGATCTCCACTTTCACTCGAATACATGCTTCGTGTACTTCATGCACCACTGGTCATTTTGAAGAAACACCTCAGGAGCGCCACCTGGGGACTTCTTTTTTAAGGCTGAAGTTCTTTGAAATTAGCAGATGGAACATGATCGTGACGTCCTAACTGGTAATGATGCCATAATTCCCTTTACGGAGCACTCACACTATTCTTATAAACTGAGACAAAAATGATAACTAATGGCACCGGGTTCTAAACGAGATCGCACTGGTTCCAAACTATTTCCGACGTCCCATTTTTCGCCAACTCCTACTTCCGAAATTCCCATTTTCCCAGCACCATACTGTATAAAACGCCTCTAGCTCAAAGTCTATTCAACATACATTGCTTTGGCGAGAACATTGTCTAGACCAGTGGTCCCCAACCCCCAGGCTGCGGAACGGCACCGGTCCGTGGGTCAATTGGTACCGGGCCACACAGAAAGAATACATAACTTACATTATTTCTGTTGTATTTATTATCTGATTCTGAACGATGTTTTATTATGGAAAATGACCTGATTCCATGTCTTACCTCCATCCGCTACCTTCTTAAAGGGGCTCCGGCCGCTAACACATAATACATTACCGCTAAATTCAAACCCCCAAGCGAGCAAAATGAACAAACAACAACACAGTGGATTCACATTTATTATTAGATTTTAAAAATACCAGTTTTTATGGTCGTATCATTTTATTTTGTTGTATTTATTCGCCACACCTTAAAGGCCGCTCCATGAAAATATTGTCTGCCATTAAACCGGCCCGTGGCACAAAAAAGGTTGGGGACCGCTGGTCTAGACGGTTTGAACAATGATTGCCGTAATTGTCGACGAGGCTCTTCCGTGCAGGTACAATTTTGGCAGGAAAGAAATTACCTTTAACTCTTTATTAATTGCAGAAGTAACTATTTATTTATACACCAAGCACTCTCATTGCAGCGTCATGCTTAATACAATCGCTACATGAACAGGTTGCTCTGAACGCTGAATAAACAGGTGGACCGGGACAGTTTTGTTGAACATAATCACTTGATTAAGACACAATGCTGGCAAACGCATGGGCTAGCGTTTCATGTGCGCGTTGTTTGGCAGGCAAACGAGCACCCATTAGTTTGTACTGGATTATTAGAGTGCTAAAAACGAGCCAACTCACGTGACCGTGTTGGTTTCTTTAGCAGGATGGGATCCAAAATAAAATATTTATTTACATGTCGCCTTATTTACACGTCTCATGGAGGATTAAGAAATAAATCGTGTTAGCGTTAATCAAACTAGCGCCTTTGCTTCTTGTGTTTGTTAAGAAGGTTTTTTTTATTACTATTTTAGCCCTCGTCAAGCTGGTGCACCGCTCAGGCCCTGTTATTAAGAGCCGGCAGAGCTGAAAGTAAATGACTTGTTTACTCTTCTGTAGTGCACTTTAACGCCAACTACTCATTATCACTACTCACCCCTGACAACAGAAGTGGTTCGTAAGACGGCACGCGAGGGCAATTATGCAATCCATCAGAGTGAGAAAAAGTTTTCTCTTTACCCGGGAAATGTTACGCAATGACTAGCAACTGTTGCAGTACCGAGAAAAGTTTCCGAAAACTTTGTATTTAAGCACCAACTACTCATTATCACTACTCACCCCTGACAACAGAAGTGGTTCGTAAGACGGCACGCGAGGGCAATTATGCAATCCATCAGAGTGAGAAAAAGTTTTCTCTTTACCCGGGAAATGTTACGCAATGACTAGCAACTGTTGCAGTACAGAGAAAAGTTTCCAAAAACTTTGTATTTAAGCACGAGAGGAAACAGGAAAAACAGTGTGTGTGTGTGTGTGTGTGTGTGTGTGTGTGTGTGTGTGTGTGACTTTATGTCTTGCACCAAATCAACTCACAATACTACAGTAAGGTCTCTTACATTAACATTATAGTAACACGCTTTTGTTTTTAAAATAATAAACCAAATTGGCAGAAGAAACTAATCCTAGCTTTCACAAAATTACAAAAAAAAACATCTAAGCATGTATAAATCCGAATGAAGCAAAAGCTATGATTTTATATATACCTATTTCTGTGCTAAAATCATGTACGTGCATTTGTAGTGGATGATAACCAACACTTTAATGGATATGTTCGTGAATTTCGACTGGAAAACGAAAGAATCAAATCTAAAACCACTTCTAGTATTTACACCTGGAGATCAGTATGTGTGCGTCTCAGTCAGCTCCCATGATGCACTGCAAAAACCATGGTGAATCACTGCTCATTATTCTCCTTTACTAAAAATAATGTCAGGTTTTCTGGAGCCTTTCTAGAGCTCAGAAAGAAAAGAAAAAAAAAAAAGACACACACACACACACACACACACACACACACACACACACACACACACACACACACATTTATATATATATATATTTAATGGCTGTCAATCAATTAAAATATTAATCACAATTGTTTTTTTTATTTGAAAATTGTTTATTAATGTTTATTAATTACACATTTGTATCTGTTCTAAATGTACCTTAAATGAATACTTTTCAAGTTTTTAATACGCTAATCAACATGGACAAATATTGATGCTTTATGCAAATTATTGTTTAGTATTAATGAAACCAAACTCAACATAGAGCATGAAAACAAAATATTCTTGTAAATGTTTAAAAGTAATTATGGTGCTTTAAATCATCAGGACACCAAACGGAACTTTTGCTGTTTCCACACGGACGGTTTTAATTGCCGGATGTGGATTTTGGTGCTCGATTTGAGACTTGGCGCATCAGTAAAACAAATTGTTTAGTGAATAAAAATAATTGGATTTATTTATATAGTCAAAGCAGGACAATGTATGTTGTGTTAAGGCTTTTGATTTCGCTTCTTTTATATTTTTTTAATTGTTATTAAAACGGTCGAACAGAAACGCTGCATTAATCACGTGTTAATTAAATTAGTGCTGTTAAAATACATTTCCGTTAACGTGTTATATTTATGTTTTGATACTGTTGCTTATTATTTGTCGTTGCATATGTAATGATGATGGTTTTAGTTAATGCTAATTATTTTGATTCACTGACTGAATTACTACCAATACTGATAGACACTATATGTTTGAATCTACAGTGAGACACGTGACTTTTCCAGCCATATGTGGTTCTTTCAAAAACCACATCACTACAAATTTGGTGGCATACAAATGTATTGGATGTGCTAGCATTTAGATTTTTCCCTTCACTTGAACCAGAAGACCCAAACCTGTGCTCCATGAAGATCTGCTTTAGATGGTTTGGAGTGGAAGATCTCCTGATCTAGAGATATACAAATCTCCACAAGCATCCTCCAAAATCTAGTGGAACATCTTCCTAGAAGAGTGAAGGTTCTCACAACAGCGGATGTTTAACAAAAGCAGAAACCTGAAATCTTATTGTTAGGTGTGAAAAAATGTTTGTCCTCATACTTTATATTGACCTGAAAAGGAAATCCATACGCTTCACTGTAACACATAAACGTATCATTTAGTACTGATGAACTTTCTGGTTTATAAATGGTTATGAATGCAGGTCATCATGATGTGATATCAATCAATATACACAAAATGATACTGGCAGGAAACACGCCTCAAATACATCGCGTCTTCTACCTTTTATTAGAGTAAATTTGTTCTCTTATGCACTGATGACATCATACTGGATTCCCAAAAATACTGTATCTCCAAGCACATGGAGCGCTTTCAAGGTCACTTCCAGCAGAGCAAGAGAGAAAGCTGAAGTGATTTACATTAATGTGTAGAGAAATCATGGACACAATAAAAATGACATTTCGGCCAAAATATATTTTCTCTTCAAATTTTGTTCTCTCTCTCTCTCTCTCTCTCTCTCTCTCTCTCTCTCTCTCTCCAAATGTTATCCTCTCATTCTCTCTCAAAAGTTATTCTCTCACCCTCTCTCCAACTTTTGTTCTCTCATTCTCTCTCTCCAAATGTTATTCTCCCATTCTCTCTCTCCAAATGGTATTCTCTCTCTCTCTCTCTCTCTCTCTCTCTCTCTCTCTCTCTTTCTCCCCAAATGTTTTTCTCTCACTCTCTCTCTCTCTCCAAATGTCATTCTCTCATTCTCTCTCTATCCAAATGTTATTCTCTCTCTCTCTCTCTCTCTCTCTCTCTCTCTCTCTCTCTCTCTCCAAATGTCATTCTCTCATTCTCTCTCTATCCAAATGTTATTCTCTCACACTCTCTCTCTCCAAATGTTATTCTCTCTCTCTCTCTCTCTCTCTCTCTCTCTCTCTCTCTCTCTCTCTCTCTCTCTCTCTCTCTCTCTCTCTCCAAATGTCATTCTCTCATTCTCTCTCTCCAAATGTTATTCTCTCACTCTTTCTCTCTCTCTCTCTCTCTCTCTCTCTCCAAATGTTATTCTCTCACTCTCTCTCTCTCCAACTTTTGTTCTCTCATTCTCTCTCTTCAAATGTTATTTACTCATTCACTCCAAATGTTATTCTCATTTTCTCTCCAAAAGCAGAATCATATTTACCCAATAAAATAAATAAGGCTAGATTAAGAACGAATGATAAGAACACGCTGATGGTCGGCCCTCAAGGAAGATCGTGGATTGGGCGTTTTGAGTGCGGCTTTAGTTTTTTTCCGCATCGTTGGCTCTGGTCAGATGCCATCAGCTGTTTCTCGGCTGATTTCGCATGTCGAATCTGCGCCAGAGCTCGTTGGTGAGAAAGAGAATCTGATTGGCTAATTAGCTTTGTACATAAAGTGTATATACACACACCACAGTGTGCACCAGTAATGTTAAAGCTATTGCCCTAATGATTAGCTGGCACTCTTCCGGCCCCTTGTTACTTCCTGATTCTCTGTGGTTGAGTTTCTCCAGATCAAATCCTTGACAAATAATAATCTCTCATTTCCTCTCACACCTCATTAGCAGCTCTTTCCAATCTGACTCCATTCCTCTTCACATTCAAACACCATTTCTCAAGAAATGCTCACATACAAATGTCTATGAATGCCAATCAGGTAGAAATAAGAGGAAGCGTGTCCAAGACACAGATAAAAAATGACCCTAAAACAATGAAAATTGCTGAAAAAGCACCTCAAGCTCATGGTGCACCAAATCTTTGTGTACTGCTGTCACTTGTGACTTGTGAAATTGTCTGTAAAGTAAAAATCCGTATATACAATTGTACAACAAACTAATATTCAAATTATACACATTGGTGGGCCGTTAATTTCACACCCCAGTCCTTCAATGATGTTCTACCTGAATACCTCGTTGTCGTGATCAGACGCCTTCTATGGAGCCTCACTGACACCAAATTGCAATCTGATTGATTAAAGCAGCTTTAAGCAACATGAAGTTTATGGTGAAAATGTGATGTGTCGGCTGAAATCTGATTGGATAGAAAGTCCAACGTAAACAGACTCTGGTGTGCTGTTACAAATAAAGAGAAACACTATGAAATAAAGAGAATAAACTATTGGGAATAATGTAATACATAGTCATGGACATAAATATAGTAAAATATAAGTCAGTGATTTAGATTCTGGGCCTTCCTGACCCTGATGGCCTGCCACAGATTGAGGCTGATCAATTGAGGTTGACTTTACTATTTTTATAAATATTTTAATACAATTTCAGAAGCAAAATATAGCATATGACTGGTTCTCTAGCTAAAGCCAAACAGATTTTCATGGTTTTTATCTTGCTGTGAATTATTGATGAAGAACGTTTTGCCAGTTGCGTAGATTTGCCCTCTGCCGGTGTGGTCCAAATCATTCTTACATCTTGGTTCACTGGCACAGAAGGCACTCTTTCACTCAGGAGAGTAATTATGCCCGGGTTTGATTTAACTCCTCTTTCTGGCCTGGTTTACTTTGTATACAAAATATTACAAGGATCTGTTTTTCCCCCAGTTTTTTTTCATATTACATTTCATATCCCAGCGCAGCTTTAGTTTTTCTTCAGATGGCAGATTACACCCCCATCCCATCCTGTCTTGTGATCAGTGTTCTCAGGACATTCACAGCAACCCTGGCCAGGAAAAAAGTGCTTACAAGAGATGAATAAATGATATAGGATGGCATTTGATTGCTGCTGTTTGGGCCAGCTGGTCTTTCATTTTGAGGAGCTTTGCTAATACAACCAATCAATCTAGAGAAAGATGAAGCGGTGGCATTTCTATATTCGCTCTACCAGGGGTCATCAGCGAAGGACGCCGGTCTGAATTTGAACCCAGGAGAATATCGGGTTGCTTGAAAAAAACACTGTAAACAGAATTGATGAAATGTATGGAACAAATCGCTGATGTCTATTTGCTTAAACAGGATATTTGTGGAATTCTTCATCTCAAATACTAATTATGTTAATAAAAAATCCCTGCTGGAATCCATGCTGCTCTTGGGCCCTTGAACAAGGCCCTTCAACCCTGTGTGTGCCAAATTGTGGGAATGGAGATAAAGCATTAGTGGTCCCAAGTTTGGCGAAAGGAGGAAGGTGGGTGTTGCGCAAGCAACCAGACCCCGTAACAAAACCGCTACGGAATCAGCAGGTAAGTCATCAAGCCCTTGCCAACAAATGTGCCTCATGACATGAGAAGAAATAAAAAAGTGTTACCGAATAACAAAGTGCTTATAAACTCCCTTGAATTACGGTAATGCATCTGTGCAGTGGGAAGTGGGAGCTTATTAGTTAGGGCTTTGGGTCAGGGGTTCAACGCCATGATGTCACTTTTAAAGCCCTTGAAGAAGGCCCTTAACTCTCTGAGCTCCACAGGTTCTGTAACATCACTGGGATATGCAAAGAAAGAATTTCGCTGTGCGGTACTGTACGTGTGAGAAATATAAAGCACCTTTTATTTTCTTTTATCAACAGAGTCATGTCAAAACAGCACTGCATCTACTTCTCAAATTCTGACAACTCACAGACTCCAATGATAGGCTACATTCCCTGTGACTGACAAAAGAGTGAGAGAAATGCCATCCCTCCATCCCATAAAACAGCAAAAAAATCGGTCCATTTGTCTCTAGCCATGGATGGTTGTACGATCATCTGCAATCTCTTTCGGATGTTTTTCTCTTGTGCTACTCGAGCGACCAAGGATTTAGTTTGTTTTCATATGAAAGAACTCATGAAATGTGGACACTGGTTCAGCCCACAGTCCTTACACCAGCCATGAAAATCTTCAAGTGTGAGACTATGCTGGGTAAATAACTCTTTCAGAATGCCATTTGCTGTTTTTTTCCGCCAGCAAAATAGCTTATTGACAGAGCCTTTGAATTCTTGTGTAACCAATTTTCCAGAGGAGAATTTGAGAAGTATTTTTTTTTTCGACAGACCTTCCATAAACGGTTTCTCGATGCTGAAAGTGAAACACCATTTTTTCAAGTTAAGAACTTTTATTTTCAACTTTGAAGATCCGCTCCGAGTCTGACGCGCCATTTCCTACGCTTTCATAGTGCCTTGAAAGAGACTTGCAACACGAAACAAAAAAATGCAAATCATTTCTAAATTTAGTTCAAATTCAGTGCTAAAACATGCCACGGTAAATGAAATATTCATGACTGCGTCATTAAAATTAAGTCATGTTTGCTTTACTGATTAAAACCTACTTATGGCTTCAGATCTGGTTGGGAAGGAAGTGAATTCAATCCTAAGCATCTCTAATGGGTTTTCGTTAATAAAGCATGAAAGACGTGAATGCTTTTCGCTCTGCCGTCGCTCAATAATAGCCGGGTTCTGCATGTAAATACCAGCAATTAATCAAATGTAGCATCTCATTGCCTCGCAACAATTAAGTACACAAACGAAATTTGGCTCGTTCGAGTCAAACAATATGCTTTCTCATTAAAGCCAAATGCCACTCAAACTTCCAACTGTGCTTATTCACACTGTTCAGGCATTAGTGTATTTCAAAACACTAGCATAATGTCTCAATTATAAACAGAAAATATTTACATACTACTACAGGACAAGAGACACACACTTTGGGAGGGAGCCAACTCAAATATTCAACAGCCTGCATATTTAAATAATAAATTCTTCTGGTTCTGTGGTTGTGTATTCAGGGAGAGGAACACTGCTGTAAAACAATGATGAATTAAACACGCCAGCTCCCCATAGTACATTCCCCACATTATTTCATAAAACTGACCAGGATTTAGGTTCTCTGCCTACAGGAGGGACTATCTCGCTTAATTACCAAAATTTAGTATGAAGACCCAGTGCTAGCTTCTGGTCCAGACCAAATATCAGCTTCTTTCAAGACCAAATATCAGCTTCTTTCAAGACCCAATATCAGCTTCTGGTCAAGACCCAATAACAGCTTCTGGACAAGACCAAGTGTCAGCTTCTGGTCAAGATCCAGTGTCAGATACTGGTCAAGATCCAATCCAGTGTAGGCTGTTGGACAATAACCAGTGTCAGCTTCTGGTCAAGATGTAGGGTTAGCTTCTGGTATACGCTCAGTGTCAGATTCTAGTCAAAACCCAATATCAGTTTCTTTCTAGACTAAGTGTCAGCTTCTGATCAAGACCCAGTGTCAGCTTCTGGTAAACACCCAGTGTCAGATTCAGGTCAAGACCCAGTGTCGGATACTGGTAAAGACCCAGTGTTGGCTTCTGGTAAACACACAGTGTCAACTTTTGGACAAGACCCAATGTCAGCTTTTGGTCAAGACTCAATACCAGCTTCTTTTAAGACCCAGTGTCAGCTTCTGGTCAAGATCCAGTGTTGAATTCTGGTAAACAATCAGTGTCAGATTCTAGTCAAGACCCAATATTAGCTTCATTCAAGAACCAACATCATCTTAATTCAAGACCCAGTGTCGGCTTCTTTCAAGACTCAGTTTCAGATTCTGGTAAAAAGGCAGTGCCAGCTTTATGTCAAAACACATTGTCAGATTATGGCCAAGACCTATTGTCTCCTTCTGGTAAACATCTAGTGTCAGATTCTGGTCAAGACCCAATATCAGCTTTATGTCAAAACCCAGTGTCAGATTATGGCCAAGACCTATTGTCTCCTTCTGGTAAACATCTAGTGTAAGCATCTGTTCATGACCAAAGTCTTCATTATAGCTAAGGTATGTGGGAATTATTAGAACTTATATATGATTCTGTAGTTATGCCAATAATAGTAAATTAAGTGTTATTTATTCATGATTTGGTATTTACTGTATCCAGAATTGCACATTTATTATAAATAAATATCGCCTTGGCCTGCATTACTCTGTGTATGTTTATGGCAAAATTTGTAGAATGATTGAAAACTATTATAAATGCAGTTCTAGAATCCAGGACAGCCAAAGACTTCATTGATTTTACAAAATATAGATTTGGTGCTGATGAAAGTTAATCATATCAGAGAGTTATGGATTCTATATTCACCACTGTGTGTACAGATCGATTGCACGTCTGTCTCTCGGCCTTACCTTGCAATCATTGCATTTTAAAAAGCTAAGAATAGTGTTGGCATCTGTAATTCAGAAGAGAGGGAATTTTCATATTCTCCTGCTGTGAAGGTTATGAGGAAGGTCACACGCTCCAGACATATATCTACTGCACAAGGCCATCCGAGTATTCTTCCCTCATTATAATTCCTAAATTACACAGGGCCAAAGACAAAGACGGAGTGGGTGTATGAGAGAGAGAAGAGAAAGAGAAAGAGAAAGAGAGAGGCATCTCCATTTTCAAACAATCAGCAGTCGGATAGCAGCAGTAATGGACTATCTGATTGAGGACTTTGATTATCATCTCATAACCAGCAATAAATTGGTTTTATTGAACAATGATGACTGAAAAGAGCAAAGAGCGATAGAAGAAGATCGTAAACAGATTTCGCATCCCCCCCTAAAAAAACAAAAACAAATACAATCAAACAAACAAACAAAAAAAAACGATTCCGTGCAAAATGCTGATTTTTCTTTTTCTGATCAAATCCACAGAAACGGAGATCAAAACAAGGCGATAAAAAAATGCATTGCCTCTGGTGGTGTCTGAGCCTGGAAATATTCTGTATACTTCTGCTTGTGTGTGTGTGTGTGTGTGTGTGTTTGTGTGTGAGAGAGAGGCAGATGAATGGTGGTGTAAGCTTTAAGGCTAGATGTAAGCCTTTTCCTGAAATGTGTCTGTGTGTAGGTGGGAGTCTTCGGTACTCTTACACCTACAGCGTAATGATCAGGCGGAGCAATGATCATCAAATGCAATCTTGTATCATTAAAGACTTCGAGGCCAATGAGGCTTTATGGGATTAGTGCTCTGGATTACGCCTGCTGTGTTTGTGGATCTGGAGTCGTTTGCTCCATTCGGCTAATTAAAAAACCCCGGAGCAGGTGAGGTCAGGATCATAATGTTATAAGCTCTACTCTGACATCTTGCACATGCATGATGATTATTATAAACACTGGCCACATTTGTATTGGCAAAAGTTTCAGGACATTTTACCAAAATAATTCCTGTATTTTTTTAACATCTCATTCCACATATACTCTACATTTCGTTTTAAAAAAAAAAAAAGTCACTGTCACTCTTCTGGGAAAATGTTTCAGTAGAAGTTGGAGTGTGCTTGTGGAGATTTGAGCTCATTCAGCTACAAGGATGTTAGTAAAGTCCGGTGCTGATGGAGTTGAGGAGCTTTCATCCAAAACGTATTCAGTAGGATTGAGGTCAGAGCTCTATAACAGATATCTAACTATAGTCTATCTATCCATATTTTATATATATATATATATATATATATATATATATAGGAAGGGTTTTTTTTTTTTTTTTGGTTTCACAAACTTCAAGCCAAAAAACTGAACCCCATAACATTAGAACAATTAAATTTCCAAACGGAAACGAAAACACGCACCTCACCTGTCTTTAAAACTGCACAGCTAAAAGATAAACTTTGACAGTGACAGTGAACAATGACTTTCTGTTTATTTACAAGCCGTTGTAACGCGTTGAGTCTGGGTGAAGGAAGAGCTCACTAACTCCAGTTACAACAGAAATCATATAAACAAAGACAGGTTTTCAAAACTCGTGCTTTTTTATTTTTCTTGGCAACAGAGTTACAGGCTAGTCAAAGAAACTTAAAAATGAGCATCAGATAATAATTAAGACATATTCCTCGGTCTTGCACACACGCAGTAATACCGGAAAAATGATGTGCCGGTCTTTTACCAAAATACCGCTCTGCTCCTAAAGGAAGCGTAACATATTTTACCCGTTACACCGTGTGTAACGTGTCTTTCGTTAAAGCCTGTGTAGAGTTCATTAGTGTAGACACCTGCGGCTTATAGACAGGTGTGGCTTATTCATGTTAAAAAAATAAAAATATTTGTAAAATTCAGTGGGTGCGGCTTAAATATGGGTGCGCTTTATAGTCCCGAAATTACGATATATATATATATATATATATATATATGTGTGTGTGTGTGTGTGTGTGTGTGTGTGTGTGTGTATATGTATATATGTGAATGTGAGGGAAAGGTGCATTAGACAGGGTATAAAAGTGTGAAATTGGAGAGAAAGAGGTGGAGAGGCAGAAAATAGGTGGTTGGGTTTGTTCGCATTTTTAACTTAAGTGCTAAGACGTAATGACATTTAAATAGCAGCTATTTTCCTGTTTGCATGTCAGACTAAAGCACCGAAATAAGACAGACTGATATTGAGGAGAAGAAAGAGCGAGAATAAAAACGATAAATGTTTTTTGGCGGGCAAAAAAAAAAAAAAAAAGACTAAGTTCAAAGAGTGTCATGAGGGAACACATCCACCTCTGGAGTCCAGTCAGACATGAAAGAGTGAAAAAGCTGCAGTGGTGCTGAGTTTTAAACCATTTACAGTCAACAGCTTCACCACAAACTCCTGCAATAACAGCACCTCTTAAATAAAGCCCCATAACCTGAAGCTTTCTCTGTCTGAGGTACAGAGGCAGAAATATAAAGAAAACTGCCCAAAAAATAAAAAATAAATCTACACATTTTTAAAAAAATTATACATTGCTCGATTTTTATCCATTTATAATCAGGTTTAATGTAAAATGTCATCATTTAATGTGAGTTAAACTGCAATTCCATGCATTTAGCATTAGTTACGCCTTTAAAGAGTTCGATTCTCATGCTAAACATAGCCAATGTATTATAGAGAACTTCTCCAGTCACTCCTAACGGTTGCGTCAAGTTTTTTTTTCGAATATGGCCTCTTTATGATGTCATTAAGGCTGGAATTTCTTGAATGGACACTTCTCCGAACACAACCAGAGCGAGCGCACACCCATCACCATGCTTCAATGGGTTATGGAAGTCAATAGCAGGGCTGCATAGGACTCTTTTGCGAAAAACGTTTAGAAACAGGTATCTATTTGGATGTGAGGGAAGGAGGACCTTGTTCAGTATTTACCATATAGACACGTCCTGTTGTAGTCGTCGTTGCTGATGTTGTTTTCGATGTTCGATTGACTCGGGATCCGATTCTGGATCAAATATGTACGGCTGGATCTGATTGTTAGCCAGAGTTCAATTCTAAAATGTTTGTTCCTGTTTTTCTGAGCAAACTAAAGTGTTATGTCCCCTTTAGACATTTACAGTATTCGGCACACACCGGTATCCAGAGCAACTTACATTTATCTCAGTTATTATCTCTGCAACTGAGGGTTAAAGGCCAAGCCGTGGCAGCTTGGTGGTGCTGGGATTTTAATCCGTGACCTTCCGATCAGAAGTGTAACATCTCATCCATTGAGCTACCACTTCCCCAGAACAGCTACAAATAGCAGTTCTCTCACCGGTCTCTAGATTTTTCTCTCTCATGAATTTCTTTAAAGATCATGTTATTTTCAGACAATTTTTTTTTGCCTTTGATTATGTGTCACGCCAACCACATAAGCCCCTGTGAACAAGCTGTTACTATAGAAACGGTAACATATCAAAGCTGCTATAGAAACTTGATACACACACTGTGTTTTAAAAAGTCAGGAGCACAAAAGTATAAGATATTATATTGCCTATGTTCTGGAATAAACATCATCTTTGTCATCAAGCTGCTATAAACACGTTTTAGCTGCCATTGCTCTGTTTGGCGTCAGAGAAGAGAAAGCTTGACTGTGACTGTGGGCATGACTCATGAACAGACCTTTGGCACATAAACAATCTGGCTACCTCCTGGTGTTATTCGTTTCTCATTTGCATCTAGGTGAGAGGCTTTTTTTTGTGTGTACTTGACTGCTTCGTGATGCCTTTGCTCCAGTTTTGGCCTCCGTCCACAGAGAATGAAAAGATGGTGTGACAAAAAAACCTGTGTGTCTCCCCTCAGCTTCAATTCGTGTTCCCCATGTCAGCCTTAAACCCTCACCCTGACCATTTTCTAAACCACAATGCATGTTATTGCCCCTGTGCCAGTCTCAATCCCTGCTCCTGCCCCTGTGAACACCTCAATTCCTACTCTGGCTGCTGTCTATGCCATTTGGTAATAGCTTTAAACACTGCAATTGTCCTTGTGTCAGCCTCAGGCCCTGCTTCGGTCCAGCTCACTACAACCTCCAGCCCTGATACAACCCTCTGTCCTTGAGCCAAACATGGTTTCTGGTCAAGGTCGGATCTGAAATCCAGCTCCAACTTTAGATACAGAGAATACAGAAATCATGTCTTCCTGACCAAACAACTCGGTGTGTTTGCTCAGAGTTTTACACTCTATAAACTTGACAGTATACGTATTTTTTTTTTGCAGATTAAAGAGCTGAGGGACAAGAGCTAAAATTGTGCTTTGAAACACCAAAAATGCAGAAAAAAAAAATTCAACTGTCTCAATCTTAGAGATTGAGACAGTTGAACTCCAAAGCAATGCTGCAGCACTCATGCTTGACTTCTTTGATGGACCCTTGTGAGGTCTGTTCTGAGTGGAACCCGTCTTAAAAAACCTCTGTATGACCCTGACCGCTGTACTGTTACTCAGTTTCAGGGTGATACTGATCTTCTTACAGCCTCAGCATCTTTGAGGAGAGCAACAATTCTTACTAACAATACCAGGTTATTATGTTCAACGATTCTCATTTCTCCTATTCCTGGTCATTCGTGGTATCTTCATATTGTTTGCAATC
This sequence comes from Silurus asotus, assembly GCA_024362625.1. Classification (NCBI taxonomy): domain Eukaryota; kingdom Metazoa; phylum Chordata; class Actinopteri; order Siluriformes; family Siluridae; genus Silurus; species Silurus asotus. Next base: position 4,048,454 of record MU551567.1, on the reverse strand, counting down.
CAAGCCCATGGTTTTGAGTCTGCCTGCCATTTTGGATTATTTCTCCTGCTTACTTATTCAATTAACCTTCAAACCCCAGCGTCCATTTCCGTGTCCATGAGTTTGTCTTGGCTTGACAAAGAGCGACTGAAAAGAACAGAATAAATCCCAGGAACATCTCAGCGTCCTGAGCTTCAATAATGCAATACCAAAACCTATTTGTGTTCTATAGACACAAAATAAATCGTTTACTGTTGTTTTTATATCCGCCTCCCTGAGTAAACTCCGGCGTGTATTTGCGCTCCGTGTCCCACAAGCCGTCTCTTTATTGGCCGTGTTGTTTTTCCTTCGAATCAAAGTCTAAAAAGCTCCATAGGTTTCTAAAGCTCACCGCGTGCTGATGAGACAAAAGACGGTGTTTTCTGTCGGAAGGCAAACAATCAAGGATTTAATGAGATTTTTGTTTTCCACGCCGCACAATATTTTGCCGAATCATTTATTTGTTTTAATTCATTCAGACATGTTTGTTTATTCGCTTGAAGGAAACCGATGATGACGTGTAATTATCGAGTCTTTACCAACAAATTAAAATCATACTTTTGAATTTCTTTTCCGATTGTGTTTTCTTTTTGTTTTGTTTTTTTAATGAGGAAAGTCTGATTGGGAAAAACAGAACAGAAGGATACGTAAAAGATATTTTATGACAATTACAGTTCCTGCCCTGATTGTCATGGACACGTGGAATTTTGGTATCCGAATAATATGATGAAACACGTCAGGCTTCATTGCTTACACTGAAAATGAATTGAATAATGCAGGAGCATTTATGCATATATATATATATATATATACACACATATACATACACCGTAATTTCCGGACTATTAAACGCACCCAAATATAAGCCACACCCACTGAATTTGACACAGATTTTTTTTTTCAACATAAATAAGCCGCACCTGTCTATAAGCCTGTCTACACTGAAACTAATGAACTTTACACAGGCTTTAATGAAAGACAGTGTCTGTTACACGACTTGTATCTAAACAGTAGCCTACCAAGAAAGTCATCGTTCACTGTCTTCCTCCTTCCTTTTACAACTATTTCTCTCGAGAGTTTATCTTTTGGCATCGTCATGCGTTTAAAAATCGTCATCGGTGAAGCTTTTCTCCCGATGCCGTGCAGCTCAGAACACAGGTGAAGTGTGTTTTCATGCCCGGTTGTTTTCAGCGTGAATGATTCGCATTTCCTGTAGACAGTCCGAGTGAGCGGCAGGTCAAACGTCAGCGGAACATCATCCATATTTATGATGTGGTGCGGCCCGATTCAGTGGGAGCGCATCTGATTTAATATAAAGAGTTTCATTGGTTCACTTTAAGTTGTTCAGCAATTTCATTGGTCGAATGTTATGGGTCCAAGTTTTACACAAGCCGTCTCTTTATTGGCCGTGTTGTTTTTCCTTCGAATCAAAGTCTAAAAAGCTCCATAGGTTTCTAAAGCTCACCGCGTGCTGATGAGACAAAAGACGGTGTTTTCTGTCGGAAGGCAAACAATCAAGGATTTAATGAGATTTTTGTTTTCCACGCCGCACAATATTTTGCCGAATCATTTATTTGTTTTAATTCATTCAGACATGTTTGTTTATTCGCTTGAAGGAAAACGATGATGACGTGTAATTATCGAGTCTTTACCAACAAATTAAAATCATACTTTTGAATTTCTTTTCCGATTGTGTTTTCTTTTTGTTTTGTTTTTTTAATGAGGAAAGTCTGATTGGGAAAAACAGAACAGAAGGATACGTAAAAGATATTTTATGACAATTACAGTTCCTGCCCTGATTGTCATGGACACGTGGAATTTTGGTATCCGAATAATATGATGAAACACGTCAGGCTTCATTGCTTACACTGAAAATGAATTGAATAATGCAGGAGCATTTATGCATATATATATATATATATACACACATATACATACACCGTCATTTCCGGACTATTAAACGCACCCAAATATAAGCCACACCCACTGAATTTGACACAGATTTTTATTTTCAACATAAATAAGCCGCACCTGTCTATAAGCCTGTCTACACTGAAACTAATGAACTTTGAATGAGCGGCAGGTCAAACTTCAGAGGAACATCATCCATATTTATGATGTGGTGCGGCCCGATTCAGTGGGAGCGCATCTGATTTAATATAAAGAGTTTCATTGGTTCACTTGAACCTGTTCAGCAATTTCATTGGTCGAATGTTATGGGGTTCAGTTTTTTGGCGGCATGAAGTTCGTGAAACCGTGAAAAACCCAGGAAAAATCTATAAATTAGCCGCTTCATTGTTTAAGCCGCAGAGTTCAAAGCGTGGGGAAAAAAGTAGTGGCTTATAGTCCGGAAAATACGGTAATACTTACTTATAGCTTAGATAGCTATAGATGGGTGACTAAAACGTATCATATTTGTGTGCGAGTACAAAGAAAACAGTGTATATAAAAAGGGTAATTATTTTAATATCGGGGTAACCAAAAGAAAAGATTTGCCCAGAAATGTATGAACACGACGCATAAAGACCCGGTGCATGCAACACGATGTATCTCATGTGGCTGGAGATGATAACGGAGGGATAAAAGGATAAAAAGAACACAATTAGAAACGTTTATCAAAAAAAAAAAAAAAGAGCTGTCTGGGAGAAGAAAGGAAAATAAAGACATGATGTGGCTGAGGGGAAGAAGAAATGAAGTGTTCATGTCAGTAGAACAGAGTCAGAGACACACACACACACACACACACACACACACACACACACACAGAGTGAGAACAAAAACAACAGGCTATTTCAGGCAGTGAGGTGATGGAGACACTTCAGAAGAAGAAGGATAAGCATGGACTCTGGGGGAAAGTGATTGTGTTTGTGACGGAGAGAAAGAAGAACTAAAACAGATTGCGAATATGAGACGCTGCTCGGCTTCAAAATTCGAGTGTAAGAGCACTGGAGTCTGATTGGTCCATTTTAAAAACAGCATGGTGCTTCCTGTTCAAAGTCTCGATTCTTTCATTTATGTCTGTAAAATGGACAGAGAACCTCTGGTAGCTCTGTTTCATCAATCACATCATGACTAGACATCCTTTTACACACAAACACACACTTAATACAGGGCCTACAGGTAATTGATGCTGTATTCCAGCTCAGTGATGAGCAAGCACACACTCACACTCGGAGTCTGACAGTGTGAGAGAACTTGGAAGAGTGAAAAGAGCTACAGGAAACCTGCAGTGCAGGGGCTCCACTAGTTCGAGACGAATCTCCAACACGCGACAGCACACGGATGAGGATACACGTGCTGACGTAAAAACACTGCAATTCCGTCGCACCGTCTCCCGAAATGATTTCACGCGATAAACAGAGGTGGCGCTAGAGGGCAGACACTCATCCCCGTGCTCAAGACATCACTGAACTTCTGTGCGTCTTTGTGTGTACGTGTGTGTGAGAAAAGATAAAAAAAATGTGGAGACTTTGCAGAGTAAAAATATAGCAAGAGAGAGAGAGAGAGAGAGAGAGAGAGAGAGAGAGAGAGAGAGAGAGAGAGAGCTATTTCAGCACCTTGGGGATGAGTGGGATAAGGAGGGATTTGGAAAAGAAAGAGATGGCACAGCTGACAAAGAGAACAGGACCGGTCGGTCTCAGTGCATCAGGCACCACCAAGAGACACACACACACACACACACACACACACACACACACACACACACACACACACACACACACACACACACAGCTTGCTATCTTCAAGTTGCAGTAGGAAAATCCTGCTTACCAAATCTCATGGAATGGCAACCTCACACAGGTTATTCTGCCAAAAGTATTGGGACACTCAACTTTTTCAGCCACACTGTATGTGCTTCATCCTCAGACTCTTACCACAAATTTGGGTGCACACAATTGTATATGGTGTCTTCGGATGTTAGCGCTAGAACATTTCCCAACCCTAATCCAGCATGACAATGTCCTGCTTCACAGCAGCAGGAGTGGAAGATCTTGAGTAGCGTGCGATAAAGCTCTGTTCTCAACTATGTGAATGCTGACTGCACCCCAGGTCTCCTCACCTTCACTCCTACATCAGTACCTGACTTTACCAACACGCTTGTGGCTGAATGACTCTCCACAAGCACACTCAGAAATCTAGAGGAACATCTTCCCAGAAGGGTGAAGCAAATGTGGACTAAATGTGGAATGGGATGTTCAAAAAGCATGTACAAATCTTATAGTCAGGTGTTTACAAACTTTGGCTATTAAGTAAATTATATAATGGATTTAACCCAAATATTCGGCCCTGAATTCTCCATAAGAGAAGCAGGTCATACAAACCAAAGAAACGACACACACCTTGGATTAGGAATCTTTAACAAACCTGATGGTAGAACGTATATTTTGCATGGTTTCTGTCAGAAGCAACTCATATATCCCAGTGTGTGTTTGTGTGTGTGTGTGTGTGTGTGTGTGTGTGTGGTTTGTAAATGCATGAGTAAAGCTCCATCGGGTTCCTCACACACCTTGTGTAGCCCCAAACCCTGAATGATAAAACCCCATGCAGTGGGAAAGCTGCAGAATTTAGCTGAATTGCTAAATACACAAAACCCTAAACACCTAAAAGGGATGTGAGGAGGTAGAGATTTACAGAGTCATGCTTAGGCATTCATCCTCTTTTCTCACAGCAACGTTACACGTAGGGCCGTAACGATTCCTCGAGTAATTCGATTACAAAAATTCATTCAGGCAAATTGATTTGTTGTTGACGTTTCATTTAGTCGATTGAACAAAACACGGAGCGCTGTGTTTCCCCACGGACCGTTATTACTGACGCACCGAGGAGAAGATTCAAAAGAAAACGGCAGAAAGTTTCCAAAGTTTGGGATCATTTTCAATTAAAACATAAAGAAAACACTGTGTTTATATAAAGTGTGTTAAAGTCCCTGGGCAGAGCACGTTTTTAAAGCCGGTAATAAATACACGGATTTAGTGTGTGGAAAATTTCAAGCAGCTTTTCCAAAAGCACATTGCGATACTGTGCGAGATTTAATTCATAAAACACGAGTGAGGATAATTCTGAGTTTTATGAAATGAACAGTTTCCTATAACCTTCTCTACACCACTGCGGAGGGACTTTTTGAACGCACTGTATTTGTATTTCGATGTCATACGGCAATTAAATGCACTAAATGGCTTTTTTTCACTGATATTCTATCAGTGAAAAATTTAAATTTTTAAATTTAAATTTAAATTTTTCTAAAAAGAAAAACAAATGACTTATTCATAAAAAAAAATTTTATTTTCTTTCTCATTAAATCATTGCTCTTGAATAATAATTAAATTTGATGATTTAAATATTTGATTACTAGGATATTCGATAGTAGCAGTTACAAGCTTGTTAGAAACTGTGTGTGTGTGTGTAATACAGCAAATCCTCGTGCTGCTTTTGCCGTCACAATACAAGCTGTCAATCAAGCAGCCAAAACACACCCAAGTCCAAGTTTGTGTGAATATTTATGAGCGGAGAGACGTGCACGAGATCTGGATCTGTGTGCATCCTCTTCATTCGGAAGACGTCATTTTGCACGTATCATACCCACACATCTTGGAAATAAATAAATGACTTTTTGTTACATTCAAATTAATAGTTATATGAAATCAAAACAAAAAAAAAACAGCTGCTAAACGAACGCTTTTCTCTGAGCGGAACTCGAGCAGACGTGAGAAAACGAATGCCATCAAAATTTCATCAATTATTCACCTGTGACAATATTAACATGGCTAACAGTCCTGAGATAAGGCATTCCTGATCACACTTCCACTTCCGAGCGCAAACAATGGCACATCCCCAAAGAGCTGCGGCTACATTTCCTTCGTGTCGGAGATTAGGTACTAAAAAAAAAAAAAAATCTGCAGCAAAAACATTCCGGACTGCTCAGGATTTCTTTTGGTTAGGATTTAAAAGGTATTCTTCACTAAATATCAACACGTTTTGCTGTAATTGTGTATAGACGAGAACAATTTCTTTATGTTGGATGATCGTATACTTTCTAAAGATGCATATAATCACCAGGAACCATGGGATGAACTACTAATAGATCAGTTTAATGTGAGTATAGAAGTCTAGTATAGTAGTATAATAGAATATGCTGTATAGAAAGAATAGTATGTGTATAGTAGAATAGTATAATATAGGATAGAATAGAATTATAGTATTGTAGTACAACAGAATGTGGTATAACATAGCAGTTTATTAGTTTAGCAGTATAATACAGTAATGTATTGCATTGTATAGAAGCATAGTAGAGTATAGAAGTGTAGTATAGTAATGCAGTATATTAGTATAGTATAGATTTTGTGTTGTATAGCAGTATAGTATAGTAGTGTATTATAATAAACAATATACTGTAGTAGTATAATACAGTAATATATTGCATTGTATAGCAGCACAGTAAAGTATAATATAGTGTAGTTATGCAGGAAACTAAAGTAGTATGTTATAATAGCACTGTATAGTAAAGTATATAAATGTAGTATATACTGTACCTCCAAAAGCTTTACATTCTGTTGAAGCAGAACAAAAATGCTGCTCTAGGTGGCGCTAGAGAACAGGGAACCATAATGTGACTTATCAGGGTTCTGTTAGTGACATCAGAGTTTTACAGATTAAAAAAAATTATAATTTTTTCGATACCTTCTCCTGCCTGCACTTCCTCAGACAAGAAGTTAGCAGTTAAACAGTAAGCATGCAAATTTACCAAATGAAGTGCTTCCATGTGTCATCACTGCAGATAAAAAAGTCATTGTGTAATCGTGGTGGCGTTCGAGTGCGTTCCCCTCGTGACTGATATTTTCCTCAGAACTAAAAAAGCAGCAATGAAACGTACGAGGTAACGGCTTTTAACATAACACACTGGGATTCGCATTCATCTCCTGTAGTCTCGCTCACCCGGATATGATCTCTAACAAGAAATCCTGACACAGGAGGGGGAACAAATCCTGGTGTGGTGGAGCGAAAAAGGTGTGAGGCGACTGAAAAAAGTTCCACAGATGTACTGTGAATGAGAAAAAGAACGAGAAAAGTCGCTGAATTAAACATTAGCTACGCTGGAATCTCCGAGTCGTGTGAAGCACAGATTATACAGCCGGTAAAAAAAAAGAAAAAAAGGATTTATTTCAAGGTAAAAAATGTTTTATTAAACATTTAAAATGTGCTGATTTCAAAGAGGAAGCCTGTAGATATGATGTCTCCTCTTTTTTCCTTTTGGTCCCAATTTACTTGTATAAAAAATGCATTCTTGGGACTACAGTATATTTTATAAGTAAATACAATTCCCAGGCTGTAAAATCGCTTCTCTGGTGGTAATTCCCAGGTTATTGATCATATTAGCCCAATCAGAACAAGAGAAGCCCTCTTGCACTAAAACAGAGGGTGTGAAGGAAACAGATGGAGGATGAAGAAAGGAGAATTTACTCCAAACACTTTGGACTCTGGAATTTTATTCCAAGATTTAATTGTGTGTTTTGATGCAACTTGTGTAAGATTATGGAGGTGGAAGCTGAATGATGAAGACGATGGACTTTGGATCGGACGTTTAAATCCCATCACCACCAAACTGGGGCCCTTGAGCAAGGCCCTTAACCCTTAGTTGTAAGTCGCTTTGGATAGGGGCATCTCGCAAATGCCATTAATGTAAAATTTGAAGATTACAATTGATTGATAAACGACAAATCTCGCTTTTTATCCGGTTATGGTTATATTCAATGTTACATCATTTACAATAAACAATCACCAGCCTCTTTTTTGTCTCTTTGGCAGTTCATAAAAAAAATTAAAAATGCATCCTGGCACTGATTTCTCCTTCTATAAATATTAAATACACTCCATTTTGCATTTTTTCCAATACGCTGCTTGCCAAACATCATCACAAATAGCATTTTACCTCAGCTAGCAAATATAGCCGACAAGGACTCCAGCATCCAGGAACCATCTTTGTTATCTGTCACATGTCATTCCTAATCATCAGAGTTTTAACATAGTTTACCTGTTTTCAATTAAGTGTTTGGTTTTTTCTTTATACAACGCTTTAGTTCAGTTTCTCTTCACAGGCTATACACTGTCCAGGCATCGATCAGGCATAACTATGATTATCCGCCTAATACTGTGTTTGTCCCCGTTTTGCTGCTATAATAGTCCAGTTCTATCGAGCATCAACAGCATGCACTTCTTCAGCAGTTTGAGCTACAGGAGCTTGTCTGTTGGATCGGACCACACGGACCTCCTCATGTGCATCAATGAGCCTCGGCCACCCACGACCCTGTCGCCGGTTCACCACTGATCCTTCCTTCAAGCACTTTTGATAGACACTGACCAGAGCACTATGAAGCAGTCTCTGGTAAAATAATTTCCTACAGGATGAAAAACTTTCCTTCAGCTTCTCCCATTAGGGTGCGCCACAGCGGACCATCCGTATGTTTTTACACTGGATGCCCTTCCCAACGCAACCCTCCCCATTTATCAGGGCTTGGGAGGGGGCACTAAGGCTTGTGCAACCCTAATGGCTGGGGTTGGTTCCCTGACCGGGGATCGAACCCGGGCCACAGCGGTGAGAGCGTCGCATGGGAATTTCCTCCAGGATTAATAAAGCTAAACAAAGTCCTTTATTTTATGACATTTTATCTTTGGGATTGTTTGTACAGTAATCCTCCACTTTACCGCGGTTCGAATCTCGCGCTCCGGTTTATCGCGGAATTGCATTTGCCACATAACTAATGAGTTTGGCTGATTTTCCCGGTCTTTTACAGACAGCAGATACACCAAAACCCTTATAGGGAATAGTTTTTATGTAGTTTTATGTTGAAATCATGACATTTATTAATAATAATATAAATATTAATTATAAAATGAAGTAAAATGGAAATACAGTGCAGTACTGTATACACAAAATAGTATTTTAATCGCAGATTTACGTTTATCGCAGGCGCTTTTGGAAGGTAACCACTGCCATAAACGGGGGATTACTGTATTTTTGTCTCCCATCTGACCTCATTTTATAGGTTTTACCCTGCATCTGTATTCTACCTCTGTGCCTCTGATTTCTTACACTGCTTCTAAAAGGAAAAAGCGCTATCTGCCCTCTTCTGCATACATTTCCGTAATTGGCTAATGGGGGAATATTCCATCAATTCCACCCAGATAGCATCATATACCAACAGTCTAACTAGCAGTAATGCCCTCACTCAATTGTAATAATAACTGAAAGGACAGAGAAGTTTGATGTTATCTATTTTTTACTGAGTCACTCAGTTACTAGAGAATTACATTATTCTATGTGGTGAGTTGTTTGAGCCTCGGGGAGTAAACCCAAAAAAAAAATAAAATAAAGGTAAACGGCACAGCGGTGACTCATTTAGCTGCGGCGGTTAACGCTAGCTTTGTTTTTATATTCTGCACAGCGGTGTGAAGTCTAAAAATCTTATATAAACCTCTGAAGGTTTACCTCATGGTTGCTTCGAAACTCTCCACGCCTCCAGCATGAACGCACGCAGCAAACCTAGAATCTAAAGCCCCCTCGCTCTCCGAAAGCCCCCCGCGCCCGAAGATAAAACAAGGGAGTAATCCGATCCGCAGCGGCAGCAGAACAATGAACACACACCTGATTGAACTTTGATTGGATCGTGAAAAAGGGTAGCCCGAGGTGTTATACGAAGCCGAAATTGCTAATACCTCTTGAAGAAAAGTTTGTCACACTTCAAATACATCGTTCTGCCGGAGCGTATTCCAGTCTGTGGGGGTCACGGCGAGTAAATATCCAATGACACAGATGTTCAACCTCCCGCGGAGAACGCGCAGAACGGAGAACGAAATGGGAGAAGATCGAGCGCGTAGTGAGAGGTTTGCTAGACGTCTAATCTGTGCCAAACTAGACGTGTCCTGAAATTAGACAAGCAGATAATGTGAAGCAAAACATATCATTTGTATTTATATATATATATATATATATATTATTTTTATTTTTTTTTCTTAAACATCTTCAACATTTATTGGATTACAGTGGGGTGTATTTGAGGCACAAGCAAGAGAAATATATTACAAAATCTAAAGGAGCAGAGGATAGAAATTGGATTTGTCTAGCAGCGAAAAACTGTGTGTGTGTGTGAAAGATAAGAATTACACAACAACTTAATAAATGGCTGCTCAGAAACTATTTCATAACTGAGGATTAAGCTCAGCAGCCGAATGATCACTCACACACACACACACACACACACACACACACTGCAGAAATTCGTCCTGATGTTATTAGTGTGCGAGGCAGGCAGGGCGCATTTCTCATTCCTGATGCAGTGTGTCGCTCAGACGCTCTCTCTCTCTCTCTCTCTCTCTCTCTCTCGCTCACTCTCTCTCCATCTACGGTGCTCTCTCGCTTATTGTCTTCCTCCGCCTCGCTCTTTCTCTCGCGCAAGCTTTTTCCGTCTCGACCGTCTCGCCTTCGTCTGTTACTGTTTGTGTTTTTCTCGGCCAGCAATCAGATCAATCGAATCGCAGCTCGTTGGCCTTCTCGTACGCGTCTACGCGGTGGGATGTAATATCGCGCCTTCGTTTCTGCTTTGTTAAAATGACTTGAGATTCGGAATAGAGAGAATATAGATAAGTAAATATTAACTCTCGGGAATGGGGGGTGGGGTTGGTGGGGGCGGGGTGAATAGATATAGATATTCCTTTGGGGTAGAAGTGAACCAATAAAAACGCTTGAGTGTGGAATGGAAATCAGGCTCAGGCAAGACTTAACAATGGTTTTAGAGAGGGTGAAAAACAAAGACAAAGACGTTGAGGTGACAGGAAGTGATGAAATGGGGGTGTGGACAGGACCAGGAAGTAAAGGGGATTTGACACAATGGGGGGCTTTTTACTTGTCACATGTACATTATAGCAAATTCCTTCTTACAAAAAAAAGAAAAACTGCAATGAAAACGGCTGGGGTCTGAGCGCAGGGTCAGCCATAACACAGCGCCACCAGAGCACTGAGGGTTAAGGGCCTTGCTCAAGGGCCCAAGCATGGCAGCTAGGAGTTACTGGGGCTTACATTTCCAAAACTTGAGGGATGAGAGCCCAACAGTAGCAGCTTTGCGGTGCTGGAATTTGAACTTGTGGCCTTCTGATCAAGAGTACAATGCTTAACCAAGAGCTACCACCTCCTTGGGCTTGAACACATGAACTTCTATCAGTAATCCAGAGCCAAAGTGGAGTGGAAAAGGCTAAGAATGTAAAGATGTCCTCAGATTAGAATTAAAAGAATTTATGAAAATAAATGACTTGCAAATGGGATTAAAGTTCCACCACAGGGGGCTGCAATTCCCAACGTGCCCAGTGATGCAACTGCTGAGGCTGGAAGAGATTTGCTCTCTTCACTCAGAGCAGGAATTACTGTTGCACGTCTGAGGAATGAAAAAAGGTCCCTGTGATGTGACCATCAAGGAACATCAAGCCATTGACTGCCTTTAACAAGGATGTAGTTAGGGATAGAAATCTAACCCTTTAGGCTACTGGGAGATGAATTTGCTGGGTGTTGGAAGTTAAAGGTGCAACAGTCAATTATGACAACGAGCACACAACATTATCAGGGACTCGTCACATGCAAGTCAATTTATATAAACTATAAAGTGTAGAAGAAGATGCAGGAATATTATGTCATCTTATGTCTGTGTACCTTCTGGTTCTCCCTTTTAGTTATGCTGCCATAGCGAGTTTTGCTGGAGTCCCCAACTGCACAGTGTCTTCAACCTTCATACAACAATAAGGACTCGATAATCCATATCCTTTTCTTCCTGTCACCGCTCAACTCTCAAACTCACACTTTCTCTCTCTCTCTCTCTCTCTCTCTCTCTCTCTCTCTCTCTGTTGAGCTAAACATGCTCCTGAGGTTCCAGTGACCACTGTTCCTGCCCCTCATCCCTCCTCAGATCTTCCCACTTTGTCCAGGCCTGCCTCTGGATAGTGTTCTCTTCGACTGGAGGCCACTCTGTGCTGCTGAGGACGGTTTCTCATCGACGCCTTGGGTGGTTCCATGAAATTCCGGAGTAAAAACGGGAGCTTTAAGGATGGACTTGGACTGTAGTTAATATCAACAGTCTGCTAAACTGACTCAGGACAACAGTTTGATTCTGATCGCCATCACTGCACCCCGCAATACTGTTTATCTGTAATAAATGGACATTCGGTGTAACCCAGATGAAGATGGGTTCCCTCCTGAGTCTGGTTTCTCTCAAGGTTTCTTCCTTATGCATCTCAGGGAGTTTTTCCTTCACCACAGTCATTACCGGCTCACTCATCAGGGACAAACTTACACTTATAAAGAACATATTAATTTTTATCACCACATTATCTGTGTAAAGCTGCTTTAAGACAATGTTTATTGTTAAAAGCGCAATACACATAAACATGAATTAATTTGAATTTGATTGAATTGAATATTCACACCAGAACCATCTATCTATCTATCTATCTATCTATCTATCTATCTATCTATCTATCTATCTAGCTGCTAGTTAGCTATCCAACTAGAAAATCAAATGTACATGACTGGCTATCTTACTGGTGGTCAAACAACAAAGATGTCATGTGTCTGAACTCGAAAATGACAATTTTCCAACTTCCATGCATTCGAGTTAAAGAGTGGAGAAATGTCAACAGTGATATGATGTCACTTACTGATCCTGGAACTGATGAGATTGTCACAATTATAGGAGAAGGAAGCACGAGTTAAGGGGTGTTTTTACACCTGATTTCAATCCTTCTTCATAAATAAATGAAAAAAGCTTGCAGGGTTCGTTTCAATTTTAAAGCATTATTCGTTTTAGATTCGTGGATGGAAATCCTGCCATGTTTTCCTCTACAAACAGATCATGTTGGAAGTAATGTGTGTCTACAAATAACTGTCAAGGAAGCGCTTACGAATGCAAACAGGCAAATTCCCAACCTGAACATTCACACATCGGGCGGTGTCTCAGCCACATAATGTACTTTTGCTATAGCTTTAACAGTTTAGTCATTATGGTCTACATATCTTTAAAGTTAGAAATGAAGAATTTACAGGATTTGAGTGGATTTGAGTCAGTAAAGTTTGGGAAAAGCACAAGCAAGAGGAATACCATCAGTGAATGTGAATTGGATGGTAAGGTAATGTCAGGAACGCGAGAGGAAGGACCCAAATGCGGGACGCAAAAAATATCAAAAGGCAGTCTTTAATTTTAGGGAAGAAACATAGACAATACAAACAGTCAGAGAACAAATGTTCAACACTTAAAAGAGCATGGAAAAAAACCAATGAGCAGAAAAAGGTGAAAAAATAACCAACAAAAGTCCAAAAACTGCGGGCAAAAAACAGGAAAAAGTAGAGATTCAAAGTGAAAGCAAAAAACAATCCAGGGGGAAAAAAACGGCAAGATAGTCCCAAAAAGCATAACAAAAGGCCAAAAAACAATCTGGCAAGGAATAACAGGAGCCGGCGTCTATTTATACCCATCAAAGATGGCCGCCGCGTCGCGCTGGTGCCGCACCAGAAGCGGAAGTTGGGCTACCAGAAGTAGAATTACCAGAAGTGCGCGCGCCGTCGGCTGACAGGTAATTAGATTCTCTTCAAGTATTGCACTCAGTTTCCAAAGATGATCATCAGAACACCAGACGGTGCACAAGCAAAGCCAAGGATGGCAACTATGATGATGGAATGGTGGTGGTCTGAAAGTAAAGCAGGCTGATATGATGGACACAATCATCTACGCAAATACTGAGTGCCACGTTATGATGCAGAGGCATTATAAATGAAAACCACAAACACAAGAAATAAAAACATAAGTAAAACACAAAAAAACAACAAAGGGACAAAAAACGTCAACCACAAAACCCGAACGTGGGACAAAGAGTGCGGTGATATTAGAGATTATATTCACAAGTGTAACTCGGATGTGTATAGTATTTCAGGGCTACGATCCTGACACCGATGCGGTCCTATATGCCATATTTATCCAAAGAAAAAGAACATCATTTTCAAGCCAAGACATACATCCTACAGTCGTTCACTGGGGCTAAACAGATAAGCGAATCGATAATCGCCCCCACCCCTGCAAGAAAAAAGCCCCCGAGGTGCGAGGCGTGCTCACTCCATGAGTATGTGAGTGACAGCGATCGGAGCAGGCTGATGGAGCTGTGCTCACACACACAAACACAAGCTCGATTGTTCTCCATGGAAAACCAGAGGCTCTTTTTCTCCTCCCCTATGGATACAGACCCATCAAACGCCACAGAATAGATTGAGTGGCGAACCTCAGAAATACTTCAAATACAACCATTACTGACAAGAAGCCAGACACGGATAGGAAAATTGCCTCTCTGACGGTTTATGACTTTACAGTAGACGCTGCAAACTCTTTCACTTGAACCAGAAAAAGTGCGCAATCAAAGAAGAGCGAGAACGAAACAAACTGAGAACAGAGGACACCGAAATGGAGCTTTTTCTTTTCAAAGGCCACGCGAGTCAAACGTTTACCGATTCTGACGTAAAAATTCTCCTCGTTATCTATAACATCATATCTCTAATGCTATGTTAATCTTTTTAAATGAGTTTTACTGAAGTTGCTTGCGTATAAAATGGGAAGTCGCTTGTAAAAATACATCTGAATAGAAGTAGTGATGGTGGAAGACTGTGTGTTTAGGAGGTTTGAGAGAAAGTGAGAAAGCCCTGGAGTCTCAAAGAGGCTGACTGAGGAGAAAGGGAGATTGTGATTATAGAGTCAGAACAATCCTGCTGAGTAAAACCAGCCTTAAAATGTCATTTTTGTCACTTGACATGTTTTGAATGCTTTCGCTCCATCTTTTTTTTTTTTTTGCTTCCCCCTACAGCAGAGTCACACAATGAGCTGCATGATTGCTTATAATCTGACAGTGTGCATCCACTCTAATGAGTTCCATCATTAACTGGAAAAAAAACTTTCTCTAAACATAAATTGTAATTTAAATGATGGGCAATTATGTAACATTTAAAGAAGCCAAATAAACTCGAACAGAAATACTCTTCAATCAGCTTTGATTGCCAAACTCTTACAAAAAATAATAATAATCATGATGTTTCACAACCTGCAATTTGACTCACACAATTCGGTATTAAAAGACAGAATTCGGTATGAAAACGGGTTTCAAACAAATATACAAATATAAATATGAAGAAGGCACCTGAGTGGGATGATTAAACAGATGTGATTTTTAAATCAGAATACAGATTTACTTTGACCAAACAAATATATATAAATGTATAGACCCACAAGTCCAGACGGAATTGCATACTAGAATAGTAGCCATGTTGCTTCAAAATTCCTTTAACCATTTAAGCTATATTTAATTATAATGCTTCTTCTTCTTCTTTCAGATTCTCCCATGAGGGGTCACCACAGTGGATCATCCTGTTTATTATAATTATGTCATATAATATAATAATATAATAATTGGGGTGTGGTGGCTCAGTGGTTCAGGTGCTGGGTTACTGATCTGAAGGTCAGAGGTTCAAGCCCCGGTATTGCCAAGCTGCCACTCTTGAGCCCTCGAGCAAGGCCCTTAACAATCTGTGCTCCAGGGTCGCCATATCATGGCCGACCCTGCACTCTGACCCCAGCTTCAAAGCAAGCTGGGATATGCGAAGAACAAATTTTACTGTGCTGTTATGTATATGTGACAAATAAAAGCTATTTAAATTGTTCCCTAAAGATAAACAGTGTATTTCATCCAAAACCTACTGCTCTCACACTACTGTTCAACTAATCCGAATCCTCAACTAATTCAAATACTCGCACACACTGCACTGTTCAACTAATTAGAGTCCTCACAAAATATACTGTTCAAATAATCCGAGTCCTCACAAACTCGACTGTTTAAATAATCCGAGTCCACACAAACTCTACTGTTTAACTAATCAAGGTCCTCACACACATTGTACTGTTCAACTCATCCGAGTCCTCACAAACTCGACTGTTCAAATAATCAGAGTCCTTTAACAAATTGTACTGTTCAACTAATCCGAGTCCTCACAAACTCTACTGTTTAACTAATCAGGGTCCTCACACACATTGTACTGTTCAACTAATCCGAGTCCTCACAAACTCTACTGTTCAACTAATCAGGGTCCTCACATGCATTGTACTGTTCAACTAATCCGAGTACTCACAAACTCTACTGTTCAACTAATCAGGGTCCTCACACACATTGTACTGTTCAACTAATCAGAGTCCTCACAAACTCTACTGTTCAACTAATCAGGGTCCTCACACACATTGTACTGTTCAACTAATCCAAGTCCTCACACACACTGTACTGTTCAACTAATCCGAGTCCTCACAAACTCTACCGTTCAACTAATCAGGGTCCTCACACACATTGTACTGTTCAACTAATCCAAGTCCTCACACACACTGTAATGTTTAACCACTCCGAGTCCTCACAAACTCTACTGTTCAACTAATCAGGGTCCTCACACACATTGTACTGTTCAACTAATCGGAGTCCTCACAAACTCTACTGTTCAACTAATCCAAGTCCTCACACACACTGTACTGTTCAACTAATCCAAGTCCTCACACACATTGTACTGTTCAACTAATCCGAGTCCTCACAAACTCTTCTGTTCAACTAATCCAAGTCCTTACACACAAAGTGTACTGTTCAAAGAATGAGAGTCCTCACTTATTGTATTGTTCAACTAATCCGAGTTCTCACAAGCTCTACTGTTCAACTGAACTGAATCCTCACACTTATACTCTATTGCACTGTTTAACTAATCCTAGTCCTCAGGTTCATTGCCTTGACAGAACTGCATGAAGGTTCACTATATAAACTATATGTATGTAACGAGTTAGCAGGTTCTCAAAATATAAAAAGAACTTTGCGAATTGGAATGTGACATAGCTTCATGTATTTTATTCACAACCTACTGGTATTGCTTAAGGTGACAGTCATGAAAATAAATACTGTAAAATTACCTATTTTTTTTTGTATATAAATCAAATGAACATGCATGTGACTCCAAAAAAACTCCAAACTCTCGACAGGCACACAATTTAGAACACTAAACAGATACAGATAGTGGCATTTCTTTAGTATATTTAGCATACTAAAAGTGTAGTGCAATGGACTGGTAAAGTACACACTGTTTTGTCTCCACTGTGGCACCAATCCTCTTTCTGTCTGTCATGGTGCACGCTAGCAATCTGACTTTTTCCACTCAATTCCTCTGTGAAATTGGATCTGATCTAGCCATCATTGTGGAGCTCATGATGGATGAAACAGACTAATACACAGGTAAAATAAGCAGCATCGTGCACAGCAGGTTCAGGTATTAAAGCAGAGTGAGGCCTGATTACTCACTTCAACCATTTTCAATAAGCAAGTTAATGAAATACTGCAGGAAATAACAGGGTGGTATTCCACACACACTCAGAACAACGCTTTAACTGAGGGAAAAAGATAAAGAGCAAAAAGAAGGATGCATATGACACAGAGGAAGAAAAGGACATGATTGCTTTCAAAAGTCTGAATGTGCTGATGTATAGAATCGCTGATTATTATTGAACTTTTACTGTACAGCTATGTGAAGTTTTTTCCCCACATTATATGTATTATTCAACAAATCCAAGTCCTCACACTCTCTACTGTTTTACTAATCCAAGTCCTCACACTCTATTGTTTAAAAAAGAAAATCAATTACTGTACTGTTCAACTAATCAAAAGTCCTCATTATTTAACTAAACCGAACCCTCACACTGTTTTCTGTTTAACTACAGAGACCTTCAATGCTATACTGTTAAACTTATCCAAGTCCCCTCACACACACTATACTGTTCAACCTATCCGATTACTCACACACTCTGTACTGTTCAACTTATCCAAGTCCCCTCACACACTATACTGTTCAACCAATCCGATTACTCACACACTCTGTACTGTTCAACTTATCCAAGTCCCCTCACACACTATACTGTTCAACAAATCCGATTACTCACACACTCTATACTGTTCAACCAATCTGATTACTCACACACTCTGTACTGTTCAACTAATCCAAGTCCCCTCACACTCAATACTGTTCAACTAATCCAATTACTCACACACTCTGTACTGTTCAACTTATACAAGTTCTTACACACTCTGTACTGTTCAACCAATCCAATTACTCACACACTTTGTACTGTTCAACTTATACAAGTTCTTACACACAATCTACTGCTTAACTAATTTGAGTCCTCATAAACACTGTTCTGTTCTACTAATACGAGTCATCACACGCTCTCTACTGTTCAGCAAATCCCACTAATCCTACACCTCACACACTCTCTTATGTTCAACTAATCACAGTCCTCATACACACTTTACTGCTTAACTGATTTAAGTCATTACACACTCTGTGCTGTTAAAAGCTTCAAGTCCCTATACACTCTATACTGTTCATCTAAACCGAGTCCTTACACACCATTTACTGTCCTCACACTGTCTACTATTCAACTAACTTAAGTTCTTACACACTGTTTAGATTTGAATTCACTACACAATGATTCTGCTTTATGGTCTAAACCAGAATAAAACTAAATGGCTAAATATGGCAGCAGTTTTCATGCCGGAGAAGAGCAACCATTTTCCTTTCTGCTTCTGCAGTTGTGTGGGAGAAAGGTGACGGCTCACTTTCACCATGTCTCTCTTTTGTGACAGCTGCCACATTTGATCATTCCTGCTCTCTTTCTCTCTCGGTGAATGGGGAAATGTAATGGCCACCACAGCCATCATCAGACAGAAAGCATGGTGAGAGGGAACATTTAGAGCTTGACAGGTTTACTCTACCTTTCACAACCAATGAGGTATTGGTGGTGAAGGAAAAGATGGGAAAAGTATGGCAGTCAAAAAAAAAAGCTCTATTACACACACTCATGGTCTATGCTATACCAGGTTCAACAAACCTAGACCAGACAACTTACACCACAGCTATATAAACACACTTAAAGCATACACAGAGTGTACATTTAGTATGTAATACATTGTCTATGAAGTGGAACAGGACGGTCATATAAAATCCGTGTTGCGTCTTTTCCTCCAAAAACGTTTTGCCAAAAAAGTCAGCTTTAAATTTCCGCAGAAAATGGATCCTGGTCTGCACGTGTCCTCGTTTCGCTAGTTGCAGACTGAAACTGGTATCAGCGTCTTTACTCTCAGCAGCCTCACACATGAAATAATAAAAATGCTGACTTTACTTCCTGACTCGCTTGATGAAAGATCTCTACGTCTATACCATGTAGCATACCATAAAAAATTTATAAATAAATAAATAAATAAATAAATAAATAAATAAATAAATAAATAAAAACTGCTGTGTGGTAATAAATAAATAAATAAATAAATAAATAAATAAATAAATAAATAAATAAATAAATAAATAAATAAATAAATAAATAAATAAATAAATAAATAAATAAATAAATAAATAAATAAATAAATAAATAAATAAATAAATAAATAAATAAATAAATAAATAAATAAATAAATAAATAAATAAATAAATAAATAAATAAATAAATAAATAAATAAATAAATAAATAAATAAATAAATAAATAAATAAATAAATAAATAAATAAATAAATAAATAAATAAATAAATAAATAAATAAATAAATAAATAAATAAATAAATAAATAAATAAATAAATAAATAAATAAATAAATAAATAAATAAATAAATAAATAAATAAATAAATAAATAAATAAATAAATAAATAAATAAATAAATAAATAAATAAATAAATAAATAAATAAATAAATAAATAAATAAATAAATAAATAAATAAATAAATAAATAAATAAA
>MU551567.1:3998707-4028252 GCA_024362625.1 Silurus asotus | reverse complement strand
TATATATTATATTTTTTTTTTCTTTTTTACATATTTTTTTCAGGTTAGTTCCTTGCAACAGTACAGTATAAAATGTATAACAACTAATCTGGAATATTATTATTTTATTTTTTATCAGGAATGTTAACGTGCTGCGTTTCTCTGTTCTATTTAATTTTTATACCATTTGTCTACTACAACAGTAACTTGAATGTTTTTAAATGCTTTTACAAAAAGCACCAAATCAGCATGAGTGAATTTGATAAAGGAGAAATCCCCCAAAGCACTCAACAATCAGCCACTATAAGCTTTAAAACGTCTAAGCAAAACAGTTTCTTCTTTTTCCGGCTTCTCCCGTTAGGGGGCGCCACAGCGGATCGTCCGTCTCCATACCCCCTTGTCCTCTACATCTGCCTCTTTCACACCAACTACCTGCATGTCTTCCCTCACCACATCCATAAACCTCCTCCTTGGTCTTCCTCTTTTTCTCCTTCCTGGTGTCTCCATCCTCAGCATTCTCCTACTGATATACCCCATGTCCCTCCTCTGCACATGTCCAAACCATCTCAATCTCACCTCCCTCACCTTGTCTCCAAAATGTCCTACATGCGCTGTCCCTCTAATAAACTCATTTCTAGACAAGCAAAATAGTTTATAATAAAAAAAAAAAAGAGAGCACTTTAAGGCACTGTTTTGCGAGATAACATGACTCTCTTCATTAAACCAGTGTTACAGGCCGAGACTAAAGAGTTTCATCATGAGAGTCGGTGTGAAATTACGACCATTCAAGGAGTGATGAAAGTTTTTCGTCGTTATAACGTCAAAAACGTGACCAGCTGACGAGTACCGGGTGTTACTGAATTTTTTTTATTTTATATACCGTGTCCCTCTAACACAGGCTTCCTCTCTCTTTCTTCGGGGTGTGTAGGACAAAGTCGATATGCTGTTAGATTTCAAGAACTTTCTGTTGTTTTAGGGAACGATGGTACTTAAAAAAATAAATAAATAAATCTCAAACGTTATTTTGCGGTAAATGATTTCGGAGTTCTCCTGCTACCCTGAAGCTTCCTGAAACATTCTGTCGCTATTCATTTTTATATTTTTTTGTCTAACTCACCAACCAATAAAATCCCAGCATGAACCCTTTTTTTCCCATTCCGTAAACACGCGGCTCTGGAACGGCGTGAAGGCGTTCGTTTTAGTTAAAGTGCAGGAAAACAGAATGAATGGTCTGATGGTGTGGTCTTAAAAATGGAGTCTTGCTGATCTGAAGCACATTACCAATCAGGCCTGTGTGTGGGAGGCGGACGAGAGCCGAACGGCAAGAACACACACTCGCACGATTCAAGGAAAAATATTTAATGATCTGGGTTCTGCTGTGGTCCGATTAATCTTACATCTCCAAGTGAGTCAGAGAGACGTCAAGGCTGTGTCCCAAACAGCTCCCCAAGCTCTGACTAGTATGCCTAGATATTAACACCATTTACATATGACACTGTTTTGCTCAATGACCCACAGCAAGGTGGTCAACAGCAATGACAGCAAGGTGGTCCTGGGATTTGAACTCATGACCTTCTGGTGAGAAGTCCAACATGTTATCCATGTTGTACAGTGCCTGTCCTTGTCCTTTATCATTCCTGAGAGACACATTTATGTTCTATTTGTTTCCAAGCACCATGATTTTACCAGACACATACATGAATGTTGAGATGTTAAAATTTTATTTCATTGAAAAATCCTCCCTAAGCATTAAGAAGATCTTCACACACACTCAGAAATCCAGACAGTTCGCTTCCACAAACATTCAGCTTTAATACTTTGCCGTGCCACTTGTAAAACTTGCAAAGTTGTTCTTCACTAGTTGGAGATTTCTTCTTACGATCCAGTTCACCCCAGAGCAGTTCAATAGGATTTAGGTGCGGTGACTGAGAAGGCCGTTCCATGATAAATATCACTCCAGATGACTGTCTGCTCTCTAAATAAAGGTCATTCTCTTGTTGTATAATGAAGTCAATTTATATGAGCAGTTCTCAGTCCAGACTGAATTGCATGGTGTGGAAATATTGAATGGTAGCCATGTTTTACCCACTTTCAGTTGGGAAGAAGTAGCGCAGAGGTTAAACTGTTGGACTTTAATCAGAAGGTTCTTAGTTTAAATCCCAGCACCACCAATCTGCCACTGCTGAGCCTTTAAGCAAAACCCTAACCGCTCATACTGTATGAAACAGGGCTGCAAATAACAAATATTTTGATAATAGATTAATAAATTAAATATATATAAGCATCTAGAATATCATTAATTTCATTTTGTTCATTAATTCAATGATAGATGCATGAATTAAAAATACAAACATTGAAAACAAGCATGTGAACGTAGTAAAGTCGCAGTAGATCCTTGAAAATCTTGTTTACATGCTTTGGAGATGAAGATCTCCTGCTAGAGAGCTCTGATCTCATCCCTACTGAACACCTTTGGGATGAATGTGAACGCTGACTGCAACCCCGGCCTCCTCACCTACATCAGTACCTGCCTTTCATAACACCCTTGTGGCTGATAAACACAAATATCCATAAGCACAAGTCAAAAATCTAGTGGAACAACTTCCCAGAAGAGTGGAGAGAATTAGAAGAGCAGATTGGGACAATGTGGTATGTAATTTGTTTGAAATCACAAACCGAACTCATGACCAGGTGTCCCAATACTTTTGGAACTATAGTGTATTTGTAAGTCGCTCCGGATATCATCCTCCTAACATCGCTGGGATATGTCAAGAAATAATGAAAATTTGAATCAATACAGTATTCTAAATAAAATATTATATAAATATACAGTATCTCACAAAATTAAGTGCACCCCTCACATCTCAGCAACCATTTTAGTATATCTCCTCAATATATATTACTATAGAGAATCTCTCCAGTACATAATTATGATTTAGAATCGGGACATTTTACAGTTTGTGGTTTTTTTTTACATAAAAATGTTATTTGCTGATTTGAAGGAGACGTCCTGCACCACTATCGCGTTAACATCACGACCATCTTGATATCAATTTATATAGTAATATAGGGATTTAAATTTCCCAACTCTCCACTCGCATCCTCTCAGTTATACCACATTATTAGAGTGGATTTAATTCCATGTCTCTATTAATAAAGTGGGAACACGGTGACTGTTAATCCGTTTAAATCCCGCTTGATTTCAAACGTGGAACCGTTTTTTTGTTTTTTTTTAACAGGAGCTGAATTATGAAGTGGCTCTTCTCCTTCCTCCTGCACTCTTTAATATGCAGGCCGAGTTGGTGGAATCTCGTCGTGCCTGAGTCACAAAGCGGCATTAACCTCGCTCGCCCTTACACGCTAAGGGAAGGAAATCCATTCACCTGTAGCCGGAGCTGTATAAAGACACATTAGAGTCATTGGACTGCAGTGTAAAGCACAATTTCTATCTGGTAGCTGAATTGAAAACTCCAAAGCTCGAAAGATGGGAGAAGAACAGCCAAGAAAGAAAAGGGAAAAAAAAATTCTAGGTCAATGTTTGGGCCTGTTGAAACTTCATGGTGGATTAATATAGAATTGCTGGAGGGCATGAAGGGCAAATTTTAGAGGAGCAGGAATAAAAAAAAGGAAAAAGAGAAGGTTTTCTCATGACAGCAGCAATATTCAGGCTACTTTCGTATTAATGCACATTCAGAATAAATTCATTCAGTGCCTCGGCCCATATGAGATAATGCATTCACATTCTGACAGACACTATTGTATATTTGCAGTCGCGTTTCTCAGGGAGCTGAAATGAACCTATCGGAGGCGTTTGAATAAATCATGAGGAGGCTAAAACTCAAGTGCAAAGGTGAAAAGGATGTGTGAAAAAAAGAGAGAGAGAGAGAGAGAGAGAAAGAGAGGGAGTGTGTCAGTGCCCCTGTCCGTCCGTCCCCTTTCTATTCCCTTAAGATGTCCCTGCTGCCCAGGAACACCTGCTCAACTCGACATTTATTATTCAGCGATGCACTAAAGGGACCCTACTGCGCGTTATTGGAAGATTCGACACGACGTGACGCTTACTCACCTGTCAGACGACACGTAAACATCAGCATGTGCAAACAGACAGATGGATTCCGGTCTTTATCGCAGCGTGGAGTGCATGCGCGAGGAGGAATCGCTTAGACGTGTTGTGAGCATCTGTGTTTGTTTTGGCCTTCTTGGTGCTTGAGTAAAAAAAAAAAATCAATAAAAAATTAAGTAAGCAAGATGTTGAAGGGGGAGAAATAAATGGTGCCAGAGACACGGAGACTTGTGTAACGAGTCTCTTGCACTTCTTTAAAAGTGGCCTGAAAGTCTGCTTTACTTTCCACAAGGACATGGTGTGCTCGAGTGGAGCCCTGGCCCTGAACTCATGTTCTGAGACGGGCAGGAAAATGTCAATGGAGGACCACTTCGATTTGTGTGCTTCCACTTGCGTGGGTGGAATAACACGTTTGTTAGTGCTGGCTGTAGCCCAGGAATGTAACTGAGACCAGGGAGTATGTGCCACAAGTATTGGGAAACCTGACTATTCCAGCCATATGTGGTTCTTCCCTGTAGACCCAAACCTGTTCCAGCGTGACAATGCTCATGTGCACAAAGCCGGTTCCATGAAGCTTTAAATTAGCAGGAATGAAAGATCTTCTGCTATAAAGTTCTGCTCTCAAACCTAATGGGACAAATTAGAACCCTGCCTGCATCAGTACCTGACTAGTACCTAAAGTCAACATTTTGTCCAGGAACCTCTAGGAACCATATCATTCAGCAGTTTGAGGGTGTGGTCCGATCCTCGTCTGTTGGATCGTACCACAAGGACCAGCCTTCACTCCTCATGTGCATCAATGAGCCTCGGCCGCCCACGACCCTGTCGCTGGTTCACTGTTCCTTCCTTGCAGACCAGGAACATAATACAAGAGCTGCAGGTTTGGAGATGCTCTGACCCAGATGTCTAGACGTCACAATTTGTCAAACTCAGCTAAAATCTTTACGCTCGCCCATTTTTCTTGAAGACATGAAGAGATAAACACTGTTCTTTACTTCACCACTCATATTGTTATAATGTCATAATGTTATGTCTGATCAGTGTGGTCCAGCTCTTTATTATTAGCACCTAAAGAAAGATTGGGCCTCTCTGGCATTGCATGCAAATCCATAGCCATATATTTATTTTTCCTGAGATTAAAAAAGTCCCTGAAGATCTCAGCATACTTCATAAAGAGATGACATTCAGCTGAGTTCTATGAACAATATGCAGTAATTGCAGAGCAAAAGGACAGTGTGCAGAGGCTTCGCTCGCTGTCTTGGGCTCCTGGCAGCTAAACAAACATTGTGATCAGACTTACTAGGTGGCCAAGCCTGGGATTGGTTTCTACTGAAACGTGCCCAAAAGTGATTCATTGAAAAATGTTTTTGCACAGGTTTCACTTGCTTGCTCTCTAAACAGAGTTGATGCAGTCAGCACTTTGATTTAATGGGAAAACATTCTTGATGTTGTTGTGAAAATGTGCTATGGCAGTTTTATGGCACCAAATGCAGCTGGATCATGGTGAATCTGATTACAAACTGCAGAGTATGAAGCCTTGATAGGTACATCAGTACAGTATCAGTAAAGTATAGTTTATTTATATTTTCTAGCTCCATTTTGCCTTAAAATGATGTCATCTATAAGCATTGATGAAGGGATTTGAGAATTTAGAAGGCCAATATCTAAACCACTGAGTCACCACTACCATTCTTAAGCCTGTTTTTGAGTTTCCCTTCAGCCAGCTCATATATATCATGCTCCATCCACTGTCACTATATGAGTTCTTATTCCACTTGAAGGTGATTAAGGTGCTTAGAAGGACCAGATAGTGTACAACCCGAAAAGAAAGTCAGTTGAGCTTGAATGTGTAGAACAGTGAATTCATGTTCTGTATGTTTGACTAGCATTTGTGTAAATGGGTATCCGTAATGATGATGTCAGACTGGTGGAATAAAATGATGGTGGAATAAAAAAGCATATGTGATCATTATGGAATAACAGTCTTCTCAATAAATGAGCTTCGTTGTGTTAACTCTGTAAATATGACCAGCATTCAAGCAGATAAGGCATAAAACATGGGTCAACCCAACAGAAGTACCTCAGCTGAGCTGCCTTCTATACTAGGCTATGGAGAACTGGGTAAAAGCCTTTCTTTATCTGCCATTTTGATCCTATTATTTGACTCTTGTTCTACAGTGCCATTACATTTAAACAAGAAGACCAGAAAAATGAGCCCAAATGATAAAGTGGTAAAACTTTTCCTCTCAAAAGCTCCTATAACTAAATGATTAGGCAGTCATTAGCGGTATGATCAGTCCCAGCAAAGTAATGCTGTTTATCAAGGAGTTCTCCAAGGGTCTTTTTTTTTATTTTTGAAGAGTGCAGTAATGAGCTTGATGAAAAAAAGAATCTGTGCTTTTCCCGTCTATTAAGAATTCAGAACTTCAAAGGGAGCAGCCAACAGCCGACAATAAGCAGCCCGGGATCAATGCAAGAAATACGCTTCATTTTTCTCAGCCTGTATGACGAGAACGCGTGAAGAATAATAAAAAGATGTTCAGGAGCACACTGGCATCCTCCTGCATCCTATCTTCATAAGATCTTGCAAGCAGGTCTAATATGAGGAGCTAAAACGCGTCAGAAGTAGGAGTGTAACGGTACACGTATTCGTACCGAGCCGTTGTGTACATGCAGATCATTAAAATAGTAACAATCAGAGGTTATTCACAAACGTATCAAATGGCGGATTGCAAGTTTGCAATTCAGTCCGTGAAGTGTCAGAAAAACGATTCCTACGTGTGAAATCTGTGCGAAATAGAAATATATACGTATATATATATATAAAAGAAAACTACAATGTCCAGCCTATTCCCCCAAATGTTTTGCCCAGTTATCAGGAAATCACTAAATCCAATATTGGGCTAATCTGTGTTTCTGCACTAGAATAAGGTCATGATCCCAGTGGGGTGACATTTGGGATGTGCCCAATGCGATGACATTTATCCTCACTGTCTCCTCCAGCAGATCCTCTGTACACTGAAGCTTCCAGAATCACATTTTTAAGCTGCTACACAACACCAGATGAAGCACCGAAGCTGCAAACACACACATTGCTGATTTTGCATACTAAGTAGTAACACCGATCAAAACCATTAAGGCTAAAATAATGATTATTCCTTCGCATCTAAACAACAAAGGAAACACGAAGCCTTTAAACAGTCTGATTTGCTCTCGCTCCTCATGTTCCTTTGTGTACGCAGCAGAATTAATGTAAGAAATCATCAGATAAGAAGTCTCCTGGCATCTCCGAGCATCATAGTACCAGACTGCTAATGGAGTCTTTTGGAGTTTTAAGCATAATGCAATTTCTTATATTTTTTATACACTATTCATGAAGCTTTCAAGTACATTATCTCAGACGAGACGGGTTCCTTCGCTGCGTTTCTGATCTTATCGTCAGGAAGGCAAACAAGTTCAAGCGCAGGGGATCTGAAATTTACAGCTCTACAGCACGAGGCCAGAGAAGGAGAAGACGTGTCAGGTTTTGGAAAAAATATAAAAAACTTAAATTATATATATATATAAATCAATTGGATCAATAAACCGAACAAAACTAGATAAATAAATGCAGAAAGGCCACACTGCAGACAGGATTTGCGGTTCACATGTTGGCAAACAAATGAAATCTCCCAAATTGCCTGTGTGAACGCCCTCTAAGTGCAGCGCAACATCGACCCAACCGAAAACAAACAAAAACTATTTTTAGAATGAAATTAGAACAAAATAAACCGTTACCCAGTCTCCCAAACAATGTTCTCTATTTTAATCCCTGCTGTCAAGATGCTTCCGTGTCGCTCACGGATCATGGAAAGTGAAACTTAAATCTCTCTTTAGTCTTTAATTCTTTTTCCCACAATTTTAATTACAGCATAATCATAAAAAGCTATATATTAATTTATTGGGAAAAAACCATTAGTTCTATGTAAAATCAGACGCTGAGCATCCACATATAAATGAAAGAGCATGATCGTGCATTCATTGCACCTGTGACTCAACTGTGAGATCGGTAATTAAATCTTCAGCTATTTAGGATCACCTCAATATTATATATATAATTATACATTGCAGAAAAGATTCTGCCCAGAAAAATTGTAGAAAATTGTAATAGTGTTGTTATACATTTAGGCTCAAAATATCACAAATGACAAATATATTAAAATATGTTCATTACATAAAATATAAAAACAAAAATATTAGGACACCTGACTTCTCCATGGGTACACAGGTGCAAACGGGTACAAAAACCTGGTAACCAGTGCACTGATTGGAGAGTCTTGTTTTGTTCAATAAATGTTTCATTCAAGCAATTTTCTGTATCACGTCTTATTCATTAAGAATGTAATTTTATGACAAAAAGAAAATCGGCCGAGACAGCTGCCCTGATTTCTAAATATCACCATCCTTTAGAGACGTCTAGTTATTAAATCTTTAAATACAGATTAATTGTGGATT
Organism: Silurus asotus; assembly: GCA_024362625.1. NCBI lineage: Eukaryota > Metazoa > Chordata > Actinopteri > Siluriformes > Siluridae > Silurus > Silurus asotus. Next base: position 4,019,716 of record MU551567.1, on the reverse strand, counting down.
TGGATCAGTCATCGTCAGGTGTCCACTAATGTTTATCCGTACATCGTGTGTATCTCTGCCTGTTTTATAAAGGGGACCAATAATTTATGAAATCAAAGCGATCTACATCATAATCCTAAAGCTGATGAGTTTCCATATCGTCTAATTACAGGACAATATCATTACTTTAGATTTATACCAAAATGGATTATAAAAAAAGACATCAAATAACAGCCAAATAGGGTTTTAATTTGGTGTTAAGAATAAAGCTTTATAAATAGTGTTGTTGTTTTTTTTATTAAGCTCTTATTACATATCCATTCCAGAGAACTTTAAAACCTTACAATGCTTGTAATCCTTTCTTTTCATCACTCATCTAATAAATCTGGTTCTCCCTCCCTTTACATTGTTGCTCCCAAAAAAGTGTCTTTTTTCATCATTTGTGAAGAAAAGGCTAGAGTTCAAAAGGCACCTCGGACGCGCCTGTTTCGTGGCAAACCACCAATTTAGCTTGTATTAGCATGCTGCACGCGTTCAAAAGCCTCTTACTCACACAGATTAACCAACATGGAGGGAGGCATCAAAGGCCATTACTCAAAGCCAGCGGCTCGTCTATTAATGAGAGCCATCTATCAACCGCCAGTGTTTACCTCAGCAACAGCCCTTGCGTTTTTCTGCGCGCAATAGATTTATGGCTGCTTTAGACAAACTTACACTAAAGTCGCAAAGCTTCTCGTATGCTATCGGATCGAGACGCTGCCGAGAAACTCATTACCCATCAACCATTTTGGGGGACATTTCAGGAATTAAGCAAAAATCCACTCTCGACCACTGAGCCACGACTTCCCACCAGGTGAACACAAACAGCTGAGCTACAGTACATTGATGATACGCAGAAAAAACGTTTAGCTATGCTTTATTGTGAATGTCACTCACGTAGAACAATGACAAGTCAATTTTTCACTTTTTACCTCAGAAGAACACACACTGGTGTCGAAGAAAATGTTCCCATTGGCATTAAATAAAGCAGCACTGAACACCAAGCAGAATAGTTACAGTACACACCTCTAACTGCCCTTCAACACAAACATTTATTAAGGCAAATTAGCACGCTAGCTGCATTTTTTACTACCTACTCTGACATTCTACAGCTGTTTACAGGTCCTGGTGCATACCCACACAAGTACACACACTTCTCTCCAGCTAATGAAAGCAGTCAAAATAAATGAAACGTTTTCTAACGATGACGAAGGTGTCTGCATTCCTAAATTCTTCAAAAACAATCTGCCGCTGTCTGATGTGGTTCATACCACAACATAATCTCCGGTCTTTTTTCTTCATTTCCAATCCCCAGGAAAACTATAATGCAGGGGGGAAAAAAACTGCACACAAGAAACATTTGTTGAGGTAAATTTCGATGCTTCTGCTAGAGATGATGTATGTAGGGGGTGCAGCTGTGGCTACAGTGAAAGAAGACGTGTTGAATTGGGTTTCTTGCTTTAGTAATGACATTTATTCATCCTCTATGAGATACCTCACTGAGGTGGATTGAGTCAGGAAGGACACCACTGAAGGTCCAGGTGTAAAATATACAGCCTGGCACTACATTCTGCAGCACCACGACTGCTCAGGGACATATTTTGTTTGTCGACTAATGTTTACAGGCAGGTGAGACTTGTCGGAGTTACCTCTAGTATTTTGATGGTCAGCACTGGCGCGCCTCAGGGATGTGTCCTCTCCCCACTGCTATTCTCCCCTTTATATTACCAACTGCACTTTAGGTGACCCAGCCGTTACACCCCTGGAATTTGCAGATGATACAACGCTCATTGGATTTATCCAAGATGGTGACGAGTCTGCATATCAGCAGGAGGTGAAGTGGCTGGTGCTATGGTGCAGTCGGAACAACCTAGAGCTAAACACAAAGCTCAAAATTGTGGAAATGATAGTGGACTTTAGGAAACACCCCTCAACTCTACTCGCCCTCACAATATCTATCAGCCCTGTGTCATCTATAAAGACCTTCAAGTTTTTGGGAACTACAATTTCCCAAGACCTAAAATAGGAGTCCAACCTTAACTACATTCTCAAAAAGGCCCAGCAGAGGTTGTGCTTTTTTTTACACCAATTCAGGAAGAATTGATACACTTCCTCACTGCAGCCATTGAATCAGTCCTGTGCACATCCATCACAATTTGATGGATGGTGCAGCAACAAAACAGGACAGAAACAGACTGCAGCAAACCGTGATTGGTGCGCCTCTGCCCACTCTCCAGAACTTCTACCATACAGGAACCAGGCAGGAAAAATCACTACAGACCCTTTTCACCCTGGACACAACCTCTTTCAACTCCTCTTTAATGGCAGGCAGTTTAATGCTTCAACCTGCACCAAAATGATTTCATTTCCGCATGGTGTTTATAAACGTACTGGCTCTTTGAAACGTCGCAGCAATGACTAAAAAAGCGCCATTGTTTTCGAAACCCTGAAAACAGCGTCTTAGTGTGGATGGAAGGCCAAAATAAAATAACTTATTTCTGTGAACAAGTAATATTTGTGACAATAAAAAGGCTAGACATAGTGTAGCACAAATGCTAGAAAAATGGGAAAAATGTTAAATGTAAAAATAATAATTTTCCCTGCCAAGGCACTGCTTTGTATAATTGCTTTTACTTTTTCTCATATAAATAAAAACTGCATTAGGACTTGGTTATCAAAAAGTTGAAGGAATTTGGAAAGAGCAACCACCAAGCTAGCCAAAAATGATACCCTATAATATGTGATTATGCTTTGAGAACGAAAAGACCAAGGTACGATGCTTTAGAAGCTCTCGCCACATGCAAATTTTATATCTAATATAGACTATATAGATTATTTACACATAATCCATGTTATTATTTGTTTACTTATATACATTCGGTGGACGTGTGACATTGTAAATGACTGAAAGAATTTCATTTACTTCCAAACCACTATTGGTTACCCGGATAAGAAAAAAAAAGAGAAATTCAACTGGTCTTTATGTGATTTAATGATATTAGGAAACACCTTCCCTGTGCAGAAAATCAATACGGAATACTCCACTGGAACCATAAATCAAATGAGATGAAGGTTGCAGAATATTGCTTATAGCAGATGTACAGTACAGACCAATACTGCATTTCTCAATACAATTTAGAGAGATAACATATATATATATATATATATTTATATATATTTATATACACATATTCTACATACCCAGTGTTATACATAACTGATCACAAAATTCAGTTACGGATTTTGATTCACGGATTTTTCAAATCGGCAAACAAAAGGGAGGAGAAAAAACTATTTGTTTTTCATTTTTTACAAGAAATGTTACAGCAAGAAAATGCTTCCATACATGCAATTTCAAAAACGCGGGAGCTTTTTTTAAATTCTTCTGCTCCTTCGCTAGTTGTTGTTGACTGATTAACACATCATGTTCACGTGAACACATGCTGCTACACTGCTCTGTGTAGTTACAAAATTACTTAAAATGCAAAATCGGCAGGGGAAAAAAGTTATTCTGCAAACGTAAAAAAAATAAATAATAAGATTAATCCACAAGTGAGCAATCAATCTGCAGTTTAAATGCGTGCCGAACTGTGAGTCGGGATCCGTACGGCTCATGGATCAACTGCGATCTATATTATATATTTGTATTTGTATCACTTCTACAATTTAACATATACATTAATACATTTTAATGCTAATTAATCAGGTGCACCTAATTTCACAACATACTCTGATTAATGGTACTGACAAAAAAAAGAAAGCCAGCAGGGACTGGAAAAGAGTTGCAGGATGACCTGAAAGCAGCAGGAACAACAATTACACAGAGAACATTAAGCAATAACCTGCAGCACAAGCATCTCCATTTCCACACCTCACACAGCGCTTGTCTGCTCCACTAGAAAAATTTTTGCAACAAAAGCTTATCAGAAAAAAAAGGAAACTGGGTAGAATCTGGGATTCGTCAAACTCCGAACCAAAATATAGCGCCAGGATAACACGAGGAAATCTCCCGATTTGAAACTACGAGTCAACCAGAGGATGCAACATTGGAGATTTGCCATGAAAAGAGAGCCAAAATGAATTCGGAATGCAGAAGCCTAATGAGTAGTTAAGTAGCTAATTTGTACTTAATTTGTAATGCTTGAATATTTTCCTCCCCATCAATTTCAATACTTCCTTTATGCTTATGAATATTGTCGTTTATGCAAATCGTTTAAGTAGCAAGTTTTGCTCTCCATCTACAGTATATTCAATACCACTTATCCTACAAAAAAACCCACATAAGCCAAGGGGCCAGCGAACTTGCGGGGGACAGGATGAGGGACATTCTGCCAAGCAGTCGTACCAAGATGACACATCAGCTACAAAACAGTGCCTGTGGAGCAAAGAGGGTTAATGGCCTTGTTAATGGACTAAAGAACTGAGTTCATACACATTTTTATAAATCTTTATAAAGGCACTGACTAGCGGCTGTAAGATTTATGCTAATGCTTCCTGAATGTCTCAAACACTCTGACAGACAGGTAAAGAAAGATGTCCATGTATAAATACTTGAACCTCAACATGACTGGGATCTGGGTATCAATGCAAATTAGCAGATATGTGCAATAAAATGAAAACTAAATCTAAAACCAATCTGAAGAAAACAAATGATCCTGTTCGACATCATGGGGCAATTTGAGAAGCGTTTCCGCGTGCCAGAACGAGGCGTGAAAATAAGGAGATAGAATAAACAACAGTTTCGAGTGTCTTGTCGAATAAATCAGGCTTCGTCAGGGGAAATAAGAGTAGCGAACACTAATTCAACACACTTAGGCTGATTCAGAAATTGTCTTCCTGAAACTCCCTGCAGATCTCGTAGTAAATAACCGAAGGTTCTGGCATTTTTCTGGCTTTAAATCTCATATAAGGGACTGTTAGAAATGCAAATGATCATATAATTGAAATTCAATGCTCATTTTCAGCACCCGATGATAAGTAAAGCATTGCCTTGGTAACACTGTGACTGGTGCGGTTTGTTTATACTTGTGTAGGACATTAGCTTTTTATGATCAAACTCTTGATGTCACCCAAATGAGGATGGGTTCCCCTTTTGAGTCTGGTTCCTCTCAAGTTTTTTTCCTCATAACATCCAAGGGAGTTTTTCCTTGCCACAGTCGCCACGGCTGCACATCAGGGATAAATACACACCATTCACCAACTATTGAATTCTGTAAAGCTGCTTTGAGACAATGTCTGTTGTAAAAAAAACGCTATAGAAATAAACTCGACGTGACTTGACTTTGACCTCAACAAGGTGAACGCTTCGTTCCACTAAGAGAGCAGATCCAACTCAATCCTGGATCTCAGTTCCTTTTTTTCAACTTTATGGTTACGGTCGTAGAACCGGATTTAGCATTGATTAGCATGAAAAGTCCATTCCATACACAACGATTTTAAGCTCACTTGCTTGAAATTAAACATAGGCTGTAATTACAGGAAACATTCTCGGGAGGCGATATTTATCTCCCTGTGGCCACTGTGCAATACAAGGCAGGAAACTTGTTCACTTGAGGGCAATCAGCCACAGTCATTTGAATACTTTGTCATTTTGATGGTGGCTGCGTGTTCTCCTGAAATGAAAGACGTGGCCATGTCGCAGCGGTTGAACAAATGTTTCCTTGCGTAAAATGCGATCTTGAGGAGCCGAGGAGAAAAAAAAAAATCGTGTTTTCTCAGGATACTTTTTATTTATTTTTTTTACCTCAGCAATGTCAAAGAAAACGGACACTTATTTACAATGAGAGTGCTGGTTCTTCTCCTGGCTGGTAAGATAAAAATTACACAACAACACACACATGCACCAACATACAACTGTGGTGGAATTGAAGTATAAACCAGTCAAGGGGCTTTGGGACATCCGACATTGTGGGACATGTCCTACAAAGCCTGTGGTACAAATAGGGTTATTTTCCCTTCATTCCCTCTTCAATTCCCTCCCCATCTAATATCATGGTGGCAGCTTCATCCTTCTAAGGTTAATCATCTTTATTTCAAGTCTTGAATTGTTTTTCTTCCTCCTATTCTTCGTATTCTGCTTGTCTTTTTTTAATCTCATGCAATTATTTCTTCAACGAAATCCCTGACGTGCCAACAGCAGCCACTACCGGATCATTACATATCAGACTTTACCTTGACAAACAATAGTATTAGTCATTCTTAAGCACTTTAATGATGCAATTCAAACCCCAGGTGCAGTCCAGTGACTCAGCTACTGAACTCGAAAACATCTTTGTTATTAATAAGAGACGAATCTGCACTCACTCATGACAACACACAGAGAAAGCTGAGCTGCGAGCTCTAACAACGCTGCACCGTCGGATCTAACAATTCATTCTAATGTATCACCGTTTCTATGGTAACAATTTACAAGTTCGCTGAAACACAAGTCACAAAACAAGTGATAATCAATAATCATCAATGAATGTCAGAGATTCAACTTTCTTTTGCAACATTTTGGGTTTGGTTGCATATAACGTCTTCACCACGTCCCTGTTATTGCTTCCTGCCTGGTGTCAGACTTTTCTGTAAGGCTGGGGCAGGGGCAGTAGGAGATTATATTTTTCCAACTGACTGTTGGAGTTTCCAGCCTTGGATTCATATATAACAGGTTTCTCTGTAACTGAAAAAAAAAGCAGAACAATGCAGAGTCAACTGAAGTCAACCGGGTTTAAACGAAGCGGGAAAAAAACAACAAAAAAAAGAAACAAGGGTGGAAATGACAAGTCTGCCAAGTCATCAGATGGCTGGAGCCGGTGCACCGATGTGGGAGTCATTGTTAGAGTGAGCCTCCTACCAGCAGCACACTGACATGCAAGGAAGAGTCACATGGTGAGGTTTTGCTGGAGCTCTTGCTGAGGGCATTGATGTTGCTCTCAGAAACTGGCCAATCAAACGTGTGAGACTGATCGCTAGTCGGTAATGAACGAGGTGGTCAGGAGCGAAAACTCTCTGCGAAAGCTCGCTGTCAGAGCGTTACAGCTCTTTCAGAAGAAAATGCAGGCTATGGAGGAATAAATCAGAAATGTGGTCTAAAAAAAAAAAACGGAAAAAGGAAAATCTGTAAAATGAAATACATTTCCGCCTTAATCAAACATACAGGTACCTCAGTAAACAGCTGAGCAGCTGAGGGTGAAAGGTCACACTCAAGGGCCCAGCAAGGGGGGAAGCTTGGTGGTGCTGGGATTTGAACCCATGACCCTCTGAATCAGCACGATTTTATCAGTAGGGACAAGGATGGACAGGATTAGGAATGAGTAGATAAGAGGCGCCTGGCAGGTGGGACCTTTTTGAGACAAGGTCAGAGAGAGGGTTTGGGGGGACATGGTGTATTTGGGTAGGAGAATGCTGAGGATGGAGTCAGCAGGAAGGAGGAAAAGAGGAAGACCAAGGAGGAGGTTTATAGATGTGGTGAGGGAAGACAGCCGAACAAGGAAGAAGAAGATGAAGAAGATCTTCTGATCTGAAGCCTAACAAGTACAACAAAGTACTGGGACACCTGACTTTTCCAGCCATATGTTTCTTCTCCAGACTTCTCTCAACTATGGACAATTTACTCATTTTTCGGTCACAGCTTAGCCAAGCAATGGAGACCATTATAAGTACAAGCGTTGTTAAATAGTAAACAGAAGGGTAAACACACACACACACACACACACACACAGTCATACACTTGTGCAACAGATAATGTAGTCAACGGCGTTAGCGGCGAGGTCATCCGTGTGTCGAAGCGCAGCCGCCTTTACTTGCACCAAAATAACGCGGAAATGCGCCCAATACAAACGTTGAAGAAATCTCGCAGAAAGCAGCAGGTGTTCGTGAGCACAAAAGCGATCGAAGAGCGCGAGAAGACGGCGAGCCTGAAGTGCTTTCTGCACGCATGCTGTTCTGAATGATGGTAATTGGTAACCCGTTTCAAAGCCTCAGCTCGCAGCGAATAAAAAAACTCCCTGCCAAACAACAGTCACATCAATGGCTTGAAAATGTGTGTGTGTGTGTGTTTTTATTTTTTTTTTTTTAAAGAGGATAAATGTAAATTGCATGTGTCGAGGACTTTCTCATCAACATGCTGCAGGATTGATAGGCGGAGTCTGCCTCCGGCTTTAGACGCAAATCAGCACAGTGCGATTTTCCAGCAGGACAAATCAGTTTCTTCTCTACATCATCAGAAGGATCCGGCCATTTTAATCCACACAGGCTGCTCAGGTGCTTGTTTAGTCTCTAGCTGCAGATTCACAACACTGACGTTCACCTACAAAGCCAAAAATGGACCAGCACGCTCTTACATCTGATCACTCTTTACACTGCACCACGCTCCTTCAGATCTTCTAACACTGCTCGACTGGTCCCACCTTTTCACACGGTAACACATCAAGACTCTCTTCTGTTCTGGTACCATGGAGGTGAAATGAACTTCCACTAAATGTCCAAACAGCCAAGTCTCTACCTGTAATCATACAAAGCCGAACGGAAGATCTACGGTGGCTGAGAAGTGCAAAACAAATGAACAAATACAATAACGAATAAACAATTCAGAAAACAAAATAGAGCGGAAAACGAAATAAACCTGAGAACAAATTAACAAATCAGAAAGCACAATGACGATTGAGACTACAAAAGGTGGGTGTAGATAATGAATTAAATACTTACCGCTCATTGGACGAAACATCCGTCATTCAAGATATACAGGAAGTAGAGAATTGTGTCTCTTATGACTTTGTTTGTTGTACTTGTGTGGATTCTGCGTTTGTTTAAAACCAAACTAAGTATTTTTACACATTTTCACGCACATGCCGACTTTCTCCTGCCGCAGCCTGATGTAGGGCCTATATCTTAAATCAGTGGTCCCCAACCCCCAGGCCCGGGACCAGCACCGGGACCAATTATTATTTCCGTTTTATTTATCATCTGATTTTGAACGATGTTTTATTTTGGAAAATACCCCACTCCTCCACATCTGTCTATGACTCACTCTTGATGCATGTCATGATGCCTCGGTCACATGTCTTACCTCCATCCGCTACCTTCTTAAATGGGCTCCGGCCGCTAACACATAATACATTACCGCTAAATTCAAACCCCCAAGCGAGCAAAATGAACAAACAACAACACGGTGGATTCACGTTTATTATTATATTAAGAAAATACCAGTTTTTATGGTCGTATCATTTTATTTTGTTGTATTTATCCGCCACACCTTAAAGGCTGCTCCGTGAAAATATTGTCTAATATTAAACAGGTCCGTGGCGCACAAAAGGTTGGGGACCGCTGTATTAAATGACAGATGTCTCGTACTATTAAGTATTTCATTTGCAAACTATACCTTCCTTTGTCGGTTTGTCTGAGTTACCATTGTGTTTTGTTCAATTGCTTTCATTGTTTTTGGATTTTCAATTTTATCATTTTAAAATGTTCTGATTTGTTCATCTGTTATAAGATTTGTTATTCTGTTTTCAGATTTGTTCATTTGGTTTGCACTCCTCAGCCACCGTTGAGATCAGAGCCCATCGCTTTTCTTTACCTCTATATGCTAACGCTTTATAATCCAATTTGGTGGCATCAAAACACGATGATCAGTTGAATCTGGATTCTCTCGAGGTTTCTTCGTCACAATGTCGCCTCTCGCGTTCTAGTTAAGGATCTTAATCTACATCTGGATCTCTGTGACTGATAGACATCGATACGATCAATATGTTAATTACAAACAAAAGCATTTTATTATCAATGATGTGGGATATTTGGAACAGAAATATTTATTGTTTTTACAGTTATTATATACTGAAGTTTATTAATTTTGTTGTTCAAAGCAAGAAATAATTGACTTTCGGGAAATTGACAAAAAACACATTTGTATATATTTTTGGTATTTATATTGTATAGATTTGTTGTGCTTTGCTCGAAATAAAATGTAAAATGAAATCAAAAATGTTATTTTCTACCATCTTGCCAAAACATGTCTAACTTTGTATTGTAAGAGCGTTTGATCACTCCATTTGTCTTCGACATGCAGAACGAGGAAAAAAAAAAACAACAACAACAACAAAAAAACATCTTCGCGACAAAAAATAAACTGATAATCATCCGAGAATAGAATTCTCCACAGCATCCCGGACTGAACATAATAATTAGAAAAGAAAAGGAAAATTAATGCGCAATGGCATACGAGTTGAGTGCGGCTTTCTTCGCCAGTCACTTTAATTGCTGTCTCGTTAGACACAATGAGTCTTATTATTAGACTGAAGTGATAAAAGTAAAGGGAAAAAAACAAGACAGTCACAAAAGCACATACTGTATATCCTCTTTTTTAGCAACTCTCTAAAATACATCTCGACAACGCCGTCATGGAAACAGAGAACGCTTAAGAGAATGCCGCAGTTTGGCGGGGGACCGACGTTTTTTCCGTGTTCTACGGTGCTGTAAATGCGGGGGGAATAATTAAGCTCATCGTTTGGCTGCTCTATAAAAACTTCAATGGCGTGACATTTCAACACAATAGACTTGCAAAAGGGTCATGAACCAGAGGCTTTTCACGATTCAGTTGGTTGTTCCCGACGAAGCGTAGTATTTAGATCACGACAGAGAGAACAGTCCAGAGTCCAGAGCGAGTACTTAATCCTGAATTATCTCATTACAGTCTATTGTTGGCGTGATGAAAATTTGCGAAAGCGCTCTATGAAGGCAATGTATTGGAGATGATTGCACGAGACCCGGATCCCAGAAGGTCCGAATGACTGTCAAAAACTTTTTTTTGTCAGACGTCTGTTGTGATGTGGAAATAAACGAATGAGAAACAGTGAACGGATGGGTGGGTAAAAAAAAGGTTTCGATTTTATTGCAGACGAGGCAAAGGCGAGAGCGCGCTGCAACCCCGAGGCTGACATTTTCTCCAGTCTTATCGCTCGTAAAACAGATGGAAATGAAAAAGGTCCACCTGCTGAACTTTTGCTTTTGCACTGACTTAAACACATGCTTTGTCTAAAATCCATGATGAGTAAAAAATCTTTTCCGTTTCCTCTCTCTGTTGATGACACTCGACTCACGGTCACGCGTGGATCCGTGCGAGTCTCGGCGTGGGTGGCAGCTCATCGCTAGAGATGAAATCCCGGGTGTGATGTAACCTCAGAAGGTTGTCGAGTCCTGAGGGACGTTTCGGATCGGGCCATCGAACAGCACATTCAACCAACAAATCTTCTCTCCTTGAGGTGCGAAACTGCAGGTTTGCTCTTTACATCACACTGTCAATTTGAGACCAGACGACTGCAAGTCCTCGCTGGTTTTTCCCTGAGTATCCTGTGCATTTTAAAGCTACGGAGATATGAAGCAGATACTAGTGTGATGTGATCCGGTTCACCCCGATCCGTTTTCAATTTAATTCAACACAATGTGATTTGACGCGATACAATGTGTTGAAAAAAATATGATGCTATGCGACGTCAATTGTTTTTGTTTTATTTGTCGTACCAACTAGTATCTAACAACCCAACGAATTCTAAAGGGTGAGCACCATTACTGAGGTTCAAAACATCCAGTTAATAGGCCACTGCAACAAATCTGCATAAACACTTTCAAGCAAAGATTTGACTCACGTATCCACAAAATAGCATTAATAGAACAATGACTAGCTTCAGTTAAATGCATTTAGCAACCAGGGTTCTTGTCCCTTTCTTTTCTCTGGATACCTCTGGATAGAGCTCTTTTCAAGTGGAGACCACTCTGTGCAGCTGGGAATAGTTCCACATCAACAGCCTAAAGATCCATGAAATTACTGAGCAACTCAAGAAGGCTGGATTTGGACTGTAATCAATATCAACGGTCTGCCACAATGGCTCAGGACCACAGTTTGCATTTAATCATCTATCACTGCACCACTTAATGATGGAACCGTAATGAATAGATAGTTGGTGTCACCCAGATGAAGATGAGGTTTCCTTTTAAGTCTGGTTCCTCTCAAGGTTTCTCCATCTTGCCATCTCATGGAGTTTTCCCTTGCCACAGTCACCACATTTACAATGTCCATTGAGAAAAGTGCAGTAAACATAAAAATTAACTGGTTTGTTTTTCCAGAATAATATTCTCACATCTGTTATCATCTCTTTCCATTAGGACAGTTAGGACTGATCAGTCAATCTACCTGCCGATGGTTAGATGATCGGCGAGCTACATAACATACTAGCTTCCTAATTGCTTATAGGTCAGGTGTGTAATGTTTGTTTGGTCATTGGGAATTCGTGTGCAGCGCTGAAAGCTAATTCTCTGTCTTTTATATTAAATGGTCCCTGCACTCTAATGCTCTTCAGGTATCGTATCCATGCTGCAATTTGATTATTAATTGTTCTTTCAGTCATTTGATTATTTACATTTACACCCTTTGGCAGATGCCCTTATCCAAAGCAACTTACGTTTATGTCATTTATAGGACTGAGCAGCTATGGGGTAAAGGGACTTGCTCAGGGGCCCTGAAGTGGCAGCTTGGTGTAGCTGGGATTTGAACTCATGACTTTCAGATCCAAAATCCCTTAACCACAAAAATGTAAATACCGCAATGAATTCCAAATGCTTCCTCGATAAAGCACAATGACTGCTGCTTTCTGTTTCTCCTTGCAGCTCAAACTTATTTTTTCCCATTAAGAACCTGCTGGTGGATTTCAAGCAGCTTCAGCTACAGTCTGTCTGGGTCACAGAGACTCCTCTCGGAGCACTGACCTCATTTTCCACTGTGGCGTTCTGATATTTCACGGGAAGTCCAATTTAAAGGAAGGGCACATATTAAAGTTTAAACATCCACTATGACTGATGTGAACTGTCACGAGGCGTATCGGCCGTTTATATATACCACGGGTCCTTCTGCAGCGCTAGTCTCTGCTCAGATACATGCTGATTAGCAGCAAGCTACATTAGCAATGCTAATTAACATGAACGTCTCAAAACTATCAAACAGGTTATAATTTAATTAATAGAAGAGCTTTAGAGTAAAAAAGTGTTATCAAGCAAAATGCTTGCTAGACTGCCATATGGAGTAACACTGGTAAAACCACTATTACGTAGTGATATCAAAAGATTACAAAGCTAGTTTTGTAACCCGCTAAGAGATGGCAGCACACGGTGCATCTTTATAAGTCAGTGTGCCTAAAGACATCATCTAGGACAGGGTTCACCAACATGGTGCCCACAAGAACGTATGAAGAATGAGTCGCCCGCGGACCTTTTCTGAAAATAGTTCCAAAAAATGCAGCTTACTGGTAAGTGGCGCTAATTTTTTTGTTGCAATTCTTTTTTTAAATCTGTCACGGATAGACCAAGAGTTGGAAACCGGAGTATGGTTAAACACCTTGTCTTTATTTAGCCTTAACATATACAAGGCAGAGGCTTGAGGAGAAGTACGAACCGGAGAGCGGGTAGAATCCATAATGCGGGTAGGATCCGTAATACCGGTAGAATCCGTAATGCGTGTAGTCCAGGGATGATCGCCAATGTAAACCGTTAAAGGCAAACCTATCTTCATCCCTTCCTCTGAAGCGAAGCATGGAAGTATGGGGAATACTAATGGTAGGAAGTATGGGGAATACTAGTGGTAGGAAGTATGGGGAATACTAATGGTAGGAAGTACGGGGAATACTAGTGGTAGTCTCATGGCAACGAGTAGATCCGACTGTGAGTGAGGTGGAATCAGGACCTTATAAAGGGGAAAGGTAATAAGGAACAGGTGTAGGTGATTAGAGCAGGGAGAGGCTGATTGAGAGTTAGAGCCTTGGAGGGAGGCGTGGCTGGTGGTTCCCTGACAAAATTTAAAAATGACAATATTAAAATATTTATGACTAGATATAGATGGATATCATTATTATTAATATTAACATATAATTAAAGGTAAATTAAGCAATTTTTTTAATTCAGAAGTGTGTATCAAACTGGTAGCTCTTCACATTAATTGGTACCCCAAAAGTAGCTCTCAGTTTCAAAAAGGTTGGTGACCCCTGATCTAGCTTTTGAGGGACCTGGATGTAAACTAACTGATCCGCCATTGACACATAATCCATCAGAGGCTTCATCCAACATTCACTCCAAAAAGTTGATATGGACCACACTGGGTGCTTTTCAAAACGGGAAAGTCAGGGTTTTATTGGCGTTTATTTTTTTGGGGGGACAAAAGCTTCTAGATGGAACAATATTTAAATAAAGATAAAAAAAGAAGAAAAAGAATAGTACACACTGTATAGTCAGGGAGACATGCAGAATTTACTGATCTTATATGTATGTGGAAAGAAATGCATAGAAATTGTGGCAGTGTGCACTGTGATGTAAACAGAAAAAGATTATATGGTATATTTCACGTTATTATACTGCATTTGAATGTGTTTCTGGGTTTTATTCGTTGTGTTTTAGATTGGAAATATTGTGCACTGTGTATGGAGCTTATCGTATTTGGTATTGTGAAATTGTGATTAGTACACGAGTGATTGCACGAATAGAGAAATAAATAAATAACCCTTTTCCATGTGCTCAGCATCAATAGAAGGTCTTCTTTTACTGCATTCAATATTAAATCATAAAATGAATCAATGCACTTTTGTTCCCGTTTTTTTTATTTTTTATTGCAATAAAAAAAAAAACCTAAATGAACACAACATAATGTAAACGCGGACCTTTTCAAAATGTATCTGTTGGGTAAATGAGATCATTGTAAGCCCTGGAAAAGGCTAAATTCCATTAATGTAAACCTTCTCTCGGATCAAAACAACTAAATATATAACTAACCTCTACATTTCCAATACTGAATCGTTTACTCAAGCGGGTTTCCTGAACGCATTCACCTTTATGAAATAGTCGCATGTTCAACATGTTCAAAAGGAAAAGTGTGTTCTCGTTTTTCTTATTATCTGGAATTATGCTGCGATGTGGACTTCACTTTTACCAACTTGTAACATAAAATGAACATTGAGAGCAAATTTTTGATGAAGTAAATCGCAAATGAAGTCAATTACACTCAGGGCTTTTGGTATATATTTGTTAATTGGGACGTAACGCACGGAATGTATGATAATGGAGGCGGATGCGAGTTCCGAGTGAAGAAAAGTGGATTATATTAGCAACAAAAATCGAGATCAGGAAACGTCTCGGTAATCAATTACCTTATATACACACAAACAAAGCATTTTAAGGTTAAGGGTCTTTAAACCACCACGTCAGAACGTCTTCTCCAATGAGCTACCACTCAATGAAGACCCCAGATATGAAGGAACCAGTAAGTAGAGACATGAACCCATGGTAAGATGTGGATCAATAAAAAGGGTGAAGACATGGAATAAAAAACAGTGATGGCAAAGAAAAATGTGAGACACAACGGCCTGAAAGGTTTGGGGGCTGACACTTTATTGGCAAAAGTTTGTGGACACCTGGTCATAAGTATGTTAAGTGCTTTTTGAGCATCGCATTCCACAATTACTCCCAATTCTCTTTTCGAATTCCCTCCACTCTTCTGGGAAGATGTTCCACCAGATTTTAGAGTGTGCTTATAGATATTTGTGTTCATCAGCCACAAGGGTGTTGGTAAAGGCAGATACTGATATAGGTGAGTGAGGAAACCTGGGGTGCAGTCAGCGTTCACATTCATTCCAAAGGTGTTTAATAGGGTTGAGATCAGAGCTCTATAGCAGGAGATCTTTCACTCCAAACCATAAATAGCATATCTTCATCGAGCTCCTTTTGTGCACAGGGGCATCGTCATGATGATTTGGGTCCCAAGCTCCAAGTGAACGTGAAATCTTATTATAGCACATCTAAAGATGTCTGATACAATTGTCTGAATCCAGCTTTGTGGTAACAGTTTGGAGAAGAACCACATATGGCAGGAAAGGTCAGGGGTCCCAATACTTTTGGTAATATAGTGTACATGTGAAAGCGAATCGAGGATGCCTGCTGTTTGCCTGCTGTTTTACAATTTTTCATAACACTGTTGCCATCGCAAGATCGAACTTTAAAACCCGGTTATTCGAACAACAGCAAAACGAAGTGTGTACAAGAAGCAGATTGTTGAAAATATCGTATTTCAGGGATGAAAAAAGTGATGAAGAGAAAATGTTGAATGTAAGAAAAATGTTGAATGTTTAAAGGTTTCATGGGCTAAAAGGCATAAAACCGTGAACTCGCCATCTGTGTGATTTTATAAAAAAAATACTAAATAAATAAATACCACTGAAGTCAGTATTGCACTCTGTCTGCCTTTCTGTTTTCTCCCCGCGATTTGATTTGCTCTCTGCGAGCAGATTGCAGGCATATGTGTCCACAGCACTTTTCGAGCAAAGCGACATATGACGAGAAAAAGAGAAGATAAATAAATCAATTAAATAAAGCCTGTGTGGCGTTCTGTGAAAGCTGGTGTCTCTCAGATGAGGCACAGGAATGTCACCGTGAGACAGCGCATCTCTCAGAAAACCTCACGCCCCTGATTGCTAATTAAAGCAAAACAAACTGAAGGTTTTTTTTTTTTGTGAACCTGTAGGTGTTGTACAGCAGCTGCTCCTCTCCTCCCATTAAGAGTCGCTTCTTATTGTCAGGTTGCACCGTCTGACCGTCTGCATCGCAGCGAGACGTGGTGTCATTAAGTCTGTAGACGTAGAGAAAGCAGACGCTGGCGGGACTAATCCTCCCGCTAACCTGTCCGAACGAATAATAAACCAGGCCTGCTAAATAAATGTTCGGAGTGGAAAAAAAAACAAGAGTGCTATACTGAGAGGATCAGAAAGGTGAGGAGATTTTCACTTCTCTCCTCATTATCTGGCTGAAAAACTTCTTGTGCTGTGAGCGTGTTTGCAGAAGGTGGGAAGGATTCTCTGGGGCACACGCTTCCGTTTCTGTTTGAACTGTACGTAATATCTTTGAGCCTTTTTAATCAAGTCCTTCATACTTACTTAGCCTTATACGGACTCACAGTGTAAACCTTAGGGTTCTACACAATATTCATAAGACGGGGATTCAATATTTGACAATAACACAGAAGCTTCTATGCTACGCCACGCTATGATTTATTTTTAGCCGTGGCTGATCGATACGTGGCCAAATTTTTTTCCGTAAAGAACAATTTATACAGGACTTTTGCTGCCTTTAAAACTGATACATCAAATTTGCCAGTCTGAGGAATACGTTAAGTGTCAGACTCATACAACTGTCAGACTCATGGTGCACCATTAAACTATACGATTTCATCAAGTGAGAACAAAAAGCGAGCGTGAAATTCTGCCTGGACCTGGGCAAATCTGCCACAGAGATGTTTGACATGAAATACGTTTGACGTACGGCGATGCTGCAACGAGTCTTTCGAGTGGCTTCAAGAGCGAAAGAACGTCACTGGAAAAGAACGAGTGATCAGGAACACCTTCAGCTCAAACCCTGAAAATGTTGAGACCGTTCAGGAACTCGTGCATGATGATCGTCGGAAAAGGAGCCACGCGATCTCGCTTCCGCACCCACCCTACTAGCCAGACTCCTGCGGACTTCGCCATGTTCCCGAAGACGGTCGGAAAAGATCCGGCACAAATCGCAGAAGATGCTCGACGCGCTTCGATAAAAAAGACTTTCAGGACACATTCCAGAAGTGGCAGGAACACTGGGGGCGCTGTTTCGCTGTGCAAGGGGACAATTTTGAAGGCAATAGTGTGAAAACGTTGATAAATAAAACTCTTTCTTGTAAACAGAGCAAAGATTTTTATGCCAAACATATACAATGTTAATATTTTGGGCAATTTTAGTGCAATAATAATAAATTATACACTTTCCTTTTTTTTTCTGTGATCATCAAAATTATTCACATGATGCAACTTCCTGTTCAAACTGGGTTCAGTGAATGATTCAGTATTAGAATGAATCGTTTGAATCAGAATACTTTATTGATTCCACAATGAAATTGTTGTGTAGCAGTTACTCACAGGAAATTTAAATTTAAGTAAAATAAATACATAAATAAACAAACTTTAATCAATATATGTTATATATTAAGTGAAAAGAAAAGTGTAGCAGCGGTGAAATAGATGGCAACAAAGCCAATGATATTTATACAATAAGTATAATAATAATAAGTATAATTAAAATAGCTATAATAATTATTATGAATGTATTATGAATGTAATTACTATGAATATATATGCATATGGCAAACCCTGAGAGCAAATGATTGATTACAATGAAATGAATAAAAGTAATTTTGTAAATATTTTGTAATTAGCATGTAAAGCATGCTAGCAGAGGTTTGGACTGAAAAAAAGTCGATTAATATAACAGGCGAACAAACGAACATTGTGGCAGAGAACATTGTAATAAATAGAAAAAAGAATATATGGTATGTTTCACACATTAACAGATTGCATTTGAATGTGTTCGATTGAAAATATTGTACACTTTGTATTAGAGCATTGATTATATGTGGTACTGTGAAATTGTGATTACTACACTTTGTGAGATTAAACAAACAGAGAAATGAAGAAATAAGTCGATTTTCTCTCTTTTCCTCTGCGCTCAGAATCATTGGAAAGTCGTTTTCTCTTTTTATTGCTCTCAGTATCAAATCCAACAAAAGTCACTGCCATTCCTATTTTGGTTTTTAATTGCAAATTGAAATGAAAAAAACAATCAGAGGCGGAAAAAAATTGAACAAAACATTGAACACAACAAAAACAGACCTTTTCGAAATGTATTCGTTCGAGACTCGTCAACAATCTGTCGGATTTAACGACTAAATATACAACTGAATTGTACATTTTCAATTCGGAATCATTCACTCAAGTCTGAACATATTCTCATGTTCAACGGGAAGTTGCATCGTGTGAATCTTTTTGATGATCACTGGGAAAAGAAAAGTGTGTTCAATATCTTCTTTTTATCCTGGAATTACGGTGCGACGTAGAAAAACGTGACACAAATAAAACACCGGGAGCAAATGATTGATGAGGTAAATTACAAATGAAATCAATTAAATCCCAGAGTATTTTGTATGTGTTTGCAAATTGGAATGAAACGTACGGAATGGGCGATAGTGGAAAAAAAGATTAGAATAGCAGGAACTCAACTCGACAGGCAAACTCAAAAACGTGGAACAGGCCGATGTCAGGCGATTACCAAACAACATAAAACTGGATTACAACAATGCTCCAGAAAACGCTCAGTAATCTACAGTAAAACTGGAAATACAGTAATTATTCAATTTATTACATTGAATTTTATTTATATCCTGCTCAAAGGCCCGACGGTGATAAATAGATCGTGCTGGGATTGAACCCACCATGTCAAAAAGTTTTAAACAATCAGTGTTGCATCAATTCATTGCTTTTTTTTTCACCTCTGCCTTCGAAACTGATGCATCAATTCGAATGTGATTATAACCCCCACCCCCAATCCAGTCCAGAATCAGTGCGGTATGAAACCGCCCCAAGTCAGAGCCTCGGGCAGGAACTGGAGGCCAACATGGCGCTCCAGCGAGCCCTGGAAGAGTTCCTGCAGCATTAAGGGATGAAAGAAGCTGCACAGATTGGAGCTAATATCCCAAAACCGCAGCTCTAAACGGCTCCAGAAAGATTCAGCATCAGGAAATCTGAGGGTCTGAGCTGCTTGATCGCGGACGTGCGATCACCGTGCGCGCACTGTAAGCATCAGCATATTACGCCATAAGGACCCGCGTTTTGCTAACGACGTACAAACGACGCTGCCGGGGGGCTCGATCAGACGTGACTTGGAGCCGTGATCGTGCACCAGTCTCGTTTTTTTTTTTTTTTGCGCTGCTCGTTCTGCCAAATCCTTTTCAGCACACAGGTCACGCACTTTTATAAAAAATCAGCAAGCACGCTCTGTCCTTTACTTCTGCTCGATTTTGACTTTCTTTCCAAAAATTTCAACAAACCCAAAAATAGAAAGCGTTTGCAGGGGGCTTGTTCTGAATTTGATATCAAATATATTTTATTTTAATCGATTAAAATTAATTTAATCAATATATTTATTAATTAATATTGAATGTATGTATGCAAAAATGTACATCCTTTCACTGACATCTATCTATCTATCTATCTATCTATCTATCTATCTATCTATCTTCTTTTTTTTTTGGTTATTGCAGTTTAATTTGTAAAAAAGAATAGTTTGAGATTTATATCCCCTTCTCCTTTTTGAACTACACAAGAATCCCCTGTAAAAACGACCTGTAAATTTTACTTTAAGTACATTTTACTTTTAGGTTTAACTTGAGTAGGATATTTTATTACTCTCTCCACCTTCGCCTGCTAGAACTACAAAAATCGATTTAACATCTGTCTCCAATCGTCCAATAGAAACAATAAAACAGTGTCCATTAAAACATTGATAAGTTGCTATTGATCAACAATAGCTTATATATTTGTTTAACAGGTATATGGACAAACGTTTGTGGACACCAGACCATTTGTATGTGCTTCTTGAACATCCCATTCCACATTTAGTCCCTGTTTACTGTTCTAATAACCTCCACTCTTCTGGGAAGATGCTTGTGGAGATTTGTGTGAAATTCATTCCTCCAGTTAGTAAAATCAGCCATTGATTTCGGTCATTTGAATCCTCGGGTGCAGTCAGCGTTCCAATTCTTCTCAAATGTGTTCAATAATGTTGGCGCTCTATAGCTGGAGATCCCATTTACAGCATATCTTTATATCCCGAGCTGGCTTTGTGCACAGGGACATTGTCCTGCTGGAACAGGTTTGTGTCTCCTAGCTTAATTAAAGGTCAAACTTCATGCTGCCACATCCAAAGACGTCCAATACAACCGTGTATCTCCAACTTTGTGGTAACAGTTTAGAGATCAACCACATAATAAATAAATCAGGCGTCCCAGTACCTTTATGCTTTATGGTGTACAGATTTATTCTTACAGGGATTGTTCTAAAACAGCGTGTGGTGTGTTAATGCACTCATGTCTACTTCATCAGAACAAGAAATAGAATA
>MU551567.1:3951207-3993707 GCA_024362625.1 Silurus asotus | reverse complement strand
GACTGTTTGTTTTGGAATGGGGACATTCTTCTGTCGCCTCTTTTACACTCAGAGGATGGACGAATGGATTAGACAATTGAAATGTTTTTTTTTTTTCCTTCTCACTGACTGGTCTTGGTGATAACCTGGCCCAATTTTGTAAATGCAAACAATCTGATTAGGGAGATTTGTATTTTAAAGGCGACATCTCGAAGACTACAGAGACTCACCAAAAAGGACTGTCCTGGTAGCATTGAGTTAACAGTTACTGGACAGGAGCTGAAGAATCCCATGGCGTCCCGATCCATATTGATGAATAATAAGCACACATAGGTGTGGTGCTGAATATTTATAATCATTGACCAAACTTGCTATTGGCTGGAACACGTCTCAAACGCAGTTAGGAAGCGGAAATTAAGCGAAGGGGCATTCTGGTGTTGCTCCAATACCTGACTGACTGCTGGAGCTCTTTTTCATTTAGAATAATATTCCTATGCTACATTGTATGGGCAAAAGTATTCAGACACCCGACCCCCCTCACCTATGTGTCACTCGAACATCTCGTTTCAACACTACAGGAACAAATATGGAGTTTGCTTTTCTGTGAAAACGGCCTCCAGCTATTCTGAGAATGTTAGTCAAGAGTTTACACATCTGGCTTTGTACTGTACTTGCTCAAGATAATACTACTGATTTCATATTTAGTCACTGATCATCATAATGGCTTGTCAGAACCTGACTAATAATACAGTATATCACTCATCAACATAACACCATTGCTATAAAATATAAACTTTCTTTTGGCTTCTCCCATTAGGGGGCGCCACAGCGGATCCTCCGCACGTTTGATTTGGCACATGTTTTACGCTGGATGCCCTTCCTAACGCAACCCTCCCCAATTTATCTGGGCTTGGGACCGGCACTGAGAGTGGCTGGGGATGGTTCCCTGACCGGGAATCGAACCCGGGTCGCAGCGGTGGGAGCGCTGCGTCTTAACCACTAGACCACCAGGGGACACCAGTGCTATAAAATATAATCAATCGATATTAGAGAGAAGCGCAGATCCCCTGGTGGTCTAGTGGTTAGGGAAACGACCCCAACCATTAGGGTTCCCAAGCCCGGATAAATGGGGAGGGTTGCGTTAGGAAGGGCATCCAGCGTAAAAACATGTGCCAAATCAAACATGCGGATGATCCACTGTGGCGCCCCCTAATGGGAGAAGCCGAAAGAAAGTTTTATTAGAGAGCAGTGCAGTAGAACAGATCGCTGCGTCACAGACTGGAATCTCATACAGTAATAACAAATGTCATTACTAAAGCAAGAATCCCAATAAACACAATTAAACACGTCTCATTTCACTGCACCCGTAGCTGCACAGCCCGCATACATCGGGGAAGTGGTAGCTCCAGCAGTTAGGGCGCTGGGTTACCGATCGGAAGGTAAGGTGTTCAAGCCCTGCTTCCATTGGTATCGCCAAGCTTCCACTCATGGGCCCTTGAGCAAGGCCCTTAACCCTCTATGTTCCAGGGACGCCGTATCATGGCCAACCCTGCGCTCTGACCCCAGCTTCCAAGCAAGCTGGGATATGCGAAAAACAAATTTCACTGTGCTGTAATGTATATGTGACAAATAAAGGCTATTCATCTTTAACAGAAGCATTGATATTCACCTCATCACATGACCCAGTGGATTTTCGTGCATTTTTATTGCATTACGGTTTTCCTGGGGATCTGAAATAAAGGCAAATTGTGTTTTTGTGCATATTGTACAAGACAGAAGACACAAATGAATAAATGGTTTATGAAAAAGTTTCTGTTTTGGTCTACCTTTCCACAAGATGTCCAGCTTTTCTTGAAAAGTCCGTCTGTTCAGAAAACTATATCTTTTCCCCCCGAAAGTGATTGTGAAATAAAAAAAACAGCTATTAAGTGAATTGTATGTTATTGTACGCCTGCTAGATGGCTTCAGAGTGGCAATCTTGGAATCAGATTGGTTAAAACAACAGCCTTTACCAGCTTTAATCTGAAGGCAGAAGACAGATACCTTTTACTTGCACCTTGTGTGATGGCTGAAATCTGATTGCATAGAAACTCTAACCTAAAATTACACCACAAATAAATAAAATGAAGAGAATAGACTATCGAGAATGATTTAATACATACGAATAGAAAAACATATATCAAAGCGTTAGTGATTCTGAGTGATTCTGGAGAGAAGACCTTGCTGGCCCTGATGGCCCACCACTGCTACAGGCTCATCATCACATTATTGTGCCTTCTGCCATCAAAGCCTCAAAGCGAGCCCCATGGACCAGTTTCACTTTGAAAATAGACTCTCGAACCAGGTGGTGTGTGTGTGTGTTGGTGTGTGTGTTTGTTAAAGAGGCTGGGTGGGTATGAAAATATTTAATGATCAGATTAGAATGATTATTCCTTTACTTAATTAGCATCTAATTTACATAAATCCATCATTTAAACCCTCATATGTCTGATTAATGGCACCTTTTTTTCATTTTTCTAATCAATAGATCTCTCTCTCCATCTCTTTGTCTTTTCTTACCTCTACTACATTTTTTTTTTCCTCAGATGTTTGTTTGACACTCACCCAAAAACAAGAGAGGGGGAAAAAATATCCTGCAGCTATTTATCTGAGCAATATTTATTTCCTATTTCCAATCCTACATGCCTTTAGTGGTCTCATGTTTGCTTTATAAATCTTGAAAAAATCATCATGAGAAAGAATGGTGTCATGAAATTCTTGCGTTTTTGTGCTTGTAATAATTTGCACATGCAAAAATCACTGTTCCCAAAGTGCAGTATTTTGCACTTTTAGAGTAAAATTGGCCAAAATTCTTGCAAATTCTTTTTTTTCCTAAATTGCATATTCGCTACGGCGAAAGCAAAACCCCACTCTACGCTTTCAATTTCGCTCGGCTGAATGACACAATTCTCCACAGACCCCTGCTAGTAAATCAGCTTGCACTACTTTTTTATATAGGTTATTAAATTTGCACCATTTTCCACCTTCACACACAAACGTTCAGTCAATCAGACCCTAAGTGGAAACCATAAACCGGAACTGGTCTTTTCCTTGCTCCATTTCGTCGCTCAAAACCGTTTTTTTTCCCAGTATTATCAAAGACCTTTGAGTCATTTAGCATTTTGAGAACTTGATGTCTGCAATGCATGAATTTGATCATAGAGCATAAACAGAATGTTAGCGATATACACCAACTGGTGTTTCTTCATCCATACAGTACACAGCTTTTCCATTCCAGGAGCAGCGCTATTCGGGAATCAGTGCTCACACACAAGGAATTTGCTTTAGTCAAAGAAATTTCTAGGTAACATTATATATTGATAAAAAAAAAAATTATTCAGAGTCAGGGTGACATATGCAAAATGTATAGATCTTATATATAGATATGTGTTAGTGAAAAATTGTAGAAGTTGTGGCTGTATAATCCTAATTCTAAAAAAATTTGGAACACTGTGTAAATTGTAAATAAAAACAGAATGCAATGATTTGAAAATCAAAAAAAAAAAAATCCTACTTCACAATAGAACATAGAAAAAAAAGTCATTTTGAATTTGAAAGTCTCAAAAAAAGTTGGGACAAGGCAACGAAAGTCTGGAGAAATTTTTTGCAACTAATGAGGTTAATTGCAGGTCAATAAGATGATTGGGTGTAAATAATGAAGAAGGCATGCGTAAACATGATCCAAAAATATCAGGCGTTGCTGCGTTTAAAACGGTCATTATTTTGTAATGGAAATCACCGCATGGGCTCATTAACACCTCCGAAAATCATTGTCGTTGAAGACAGTTTGCCATGTTGTCAACAAATGCTGGTTAAATCTCATGCAATTTGATTTGACAGCAAATTCCAACCAGTTCAAAATATCTGGAAATATGAGGGCAAGGAAGTGAAGGTCAGTGGCTCTGGGTTACTGATCGGACATTTGGCGGACACCCTCATCCAGAGGTCTTTCATTCTCCTCATCCAGAGCTACTTACAATTATTTAATTTTATACAGCTGAGCAGATTGGTGTTAAGGGCCTTGCTCAAGCAAGTTAATGATGGGATTTAAACTCACAACCTTTGATTAGAAGTGCAATGCCTCCCTCTATTATCACCAGACTTTGCATTCTAACATTGCTGGCAAAGCCCCCCCAAACACTATGATGGTTATGGTGGTTGGAGTGCTGGAAGTATGCCATATCATCACCAGGACTTCACATTGGCTGAGAGTGTACAAAGTGTACTAACACTTAAAATGGACACATAATTTTCCAAAAATCCAGTCATGAGAAGCTGAGAGTGAGAAGCTCATTAAATCGATAACAAATCTGTTCTATGCAGGCCGTGTAAAAAAAAAAAGAAATAAAAAAAAGAAAAAAGGTATAAAATCTAAGCATTTTTGCTGATCAGTTACTTTTTTTTCCCCCTGTACCTGCTTCAGGACGACATTATGGTTAGTGGGACGTGTTAAAGCGAGGAGAGCTGTAACTCTGCGCTAATGTGGCACTATAAAACTAAACTAAAAAAGGCTGCAAAAAAAAAAGTTTACACACTAAAACGGGCCTGACACGCTTCATCAGATAACTATCTACCCTGGGACACGTGAAATCAACTGTGTGTGAACAGGAGGTGTGTAAATTGTGCAGATAGCTAAGACTGAGGAAGGTACATTCATTCGCTAAGCTTGTGTACATGTGGAGGGCCAATGGGGCCAGCAAGGCCTTCTTTGGATCTGTAGAAATTTGCACAAGCGTAAATATGTTCACATGGATTTAATTGCGTCTTTTTTTTCCCTTTTTATTCCACAATGAACGACAGATACACCTACAAGGATATTTACAAGATGGACTTTCCAAAAAATATGGGACACTGTGAAGAAAAATCGACCCCAAACAGCTCAAGAAAAAAAGTCATTCTATGAGGTTTATTTCGATGCTTCTGCTAGAGGTGATGTATGCAGCAGTGCAGTTGCGGCTCCAGTGAAAGGAGACGTGTTGAATTGTTCTAATTGGGTTTCTGGCTTTATAGCTGTTCTTTTTGTGGTCTAAACCCTCATCAACTTTATAATGCATCTGTTCAGAAGACTGATGGATGAATTCTCTGCAGTCCTGTCACTTCAGGACTTACAGCCCAGATGTCTAATAAGGTCACATACAGCTCATGCCACTCTACAGGGGGAAGCAACACACTCTCTCACACACACACACACACACCTTCACTCTTTATTTGGCCAACACACAGACTGCCTGATGGTGCCAGAGAAAGAGAGAGAAAAAAAAAGAAGGAAAAAGACAGACAGACAGACAGACAGACAGACAGATATATAGATAGATAGATAGATAGATAGATA
Organism: Silurus asotus; assembly: GCA_024362625.1. Lineage (NCBI taxonomy): Eukaryota > Metazoa > Chordata > Actinopteri > Siluriformes > Siluridae > Silurus > Silurus asotus. The sequence continues at coordinate 3,988,357 of MU551567.1, read as the reverse complement.
GATAGATAGATAGATAGATAGATAAAGAGCAAGTACTCATGAAATGATTGTACAAAATATACCCACGGAGCTCAAACGACTTTTTCATGTGACTGGACCGATGGCTGGGTATAATAATAATAATAATAATAATAATAATAATAATAATGAGTCTGCAATATCGGCAGTCATCTTCCCCTCCAGCTTCATCCATCTCTCTATGCCCACAGTTCCCTGGTTTTAACAGCAATTCTAAATGTAGATTACTCTAAATAGGAAGGGGGAAAAAAAACACAATAACACACACTTGTAATTCTTTAACACCAATACTGCAGGCTCGAGCTTTCATTGATCAAACCGCAAACAAATTGGAACTCATTCACACAGCAAATGCACACTCACGCTCCCGAGGGTGTGTGTCAGGAGACTAATGTAGACCTCAGATAATCTGATTCCAATCATAGAAAGGTGGAGTGTGTGTGTGTGTGTGTGTGTGTGTGTATATAGTTTCTATCTAATCAGAGTTTAGTCGTCACATCTCATGTCCTGCCAGAGTCAAAAGAACCTGCCGTGATCCTTCAGAATCATCACTGTTGGCACCTGTATCTTAAAGTACTCGTTGCACGAAGCTGTCGCTTAAACCAGTCAGATTTTGAGTTGGTCGTTCCAGGGATCGCAGTCTAGCAGGTGTACAATAACATCAGCTTTTCACGTGGTTTAATAGGATGGTCAGAGAGAGCACTATTCAGAGCTTGCAAAATGCATCTGTAGCAAACTGCACAAGCTCAAATATATTTGTGTGGATTTTAATAGCTGTGTTTTTTTTATTCCAAAATGTCTGACAGAGGAGAGGAAATTGATTTGGACACAAATACATTTACAAGGATTTTTACAAGACAGATTTTTTTTTTGGGAAGAAAAGCTGGACATTGTGAGAAAAAGTCAGACAGACAGACAGACAGACAGATAGATAGATATTTTTTAAATCTGTACGGAAAACTGTAGTTCAGTTTGGCCTTAGACATTTACACACAACTCTACTGAAAGAAAGATGGTTAATAAATCTAGGACGTGCCACAGTCGAAGTGCGCAGGAGATGTCAAGGTTGTGAGCGGCGTCCGGTTCAGTGCTGCTGAACCTCGTGTGGTCCTCATGCGTATCCACGGAGGCAGATGGGCTGAACCGTGCAAGCGTGAGCACTTTAGCCCCGTTCTCTAATTAAGCTTTTATTAGCCAAGAAAGCTTCAAAATAGCCGTTTCCACCAGTGACTCTCCGCAGGGCACAGAGGTGGGCAGATTGGGCCATAAGAGCTTTGGAGAGTTAACGTACCATCTGTGTGTATAAGGATGAGTGTGAGGGCTCCTTTATATGGGAACAAAAAGCCATATGGTCAAGTGGGAAAAAAAAGCAAAAACACATGAAATCAAGTCAGAAAAGCTGAGAAAATTATTTTTAATATTCCTCTCAACCTTATCATGACACGGAAAAAACTGCAAAAATTACTTATGGCAAACCAGAACTTTTTTTTATTATTTTTTATTTCTTCTGTGTGTATTAGAGTTTTCCAGTCCAGATAATAATGTGTAATATGTGGCTTATATACACTGTATGGGCAAACGTTCGACACTTGACCACATGCCCATGTGTGGGATGTGGTAACAGTGATTAAGCCATTGGATTTTGTATTCAAATGTCGTGAGTTTAAATCCCTGCCACACTAATCTGCCACTCCTGGGCCCCTGAGCAGAGGCCCTTAACCCTTAAGCTGGATAAGTTAAATATAAGTCACTCAGGATAAAAACATCTGCCAAATGTCATAAGATGTATGTGTTTTCTGAACATTCTTTTATGTATTTAGTTGCCTTTTGTTTCTATAGTAACCCTCACGTTTCTGGAAGATGTTCCTCTAGATTTTGTGGAGATTTTGTGGAGATTTTGAGTTCATTTAGCCACAAAGACGTGAGTGAATTCAGGTAGTGATGTAGGTGAGGTGAGTCGGCCTGCAGTGCAGTCAGTTCACATTCATCCCAAAGGTGTTTGATAGGTTAAGCTTCGAACTCTACAGCAGGCCACTTCAAGATCTTCACTGTGTTCACTTCGTGTATTGTCATGCTGGAACAGGTTTGGGTCTCCTAGTTCAAGTGAAGGAAAAAATCCGATGCTACAGAATGATTTAAAGATGTCCTATACAATTGTGTGCCACTTACTTTGTGGTACGTTTGGGGAAGAAGCACATATGACTGAAACCGTCAAGTGTCCTAGAACTAGTGTGTGTGTGTGTATGTGTGTGTGTGTGTGTGAGTAGGATAACAAGACTGCATTATAGCGCCTGTATTAGCCAGTCGTGATGCACCGTGGCGAGACTCCACTCAGATTTCAATTGGAAAGTCAGGCGCTTATGCCTATTGACAGCATTTTTGAAGCCAGGCAATGACAGAATTCGATTTTGCTTTAACCTCCGATGCCACAGGGGAGCTGAAGCGCCAAACAGTCTATCACTGTCTCTTTTACACACTCCAATCAATCCCATCTTGGGCCTCTCTCAGAGATTCTGGCCTTTGCTACCCCTTCCCAGGAAGCCTTGCCGAGACAGCAGAACAGCCAAGGACGTTTTTATCAGGGCTTATCTGGTTTAGTGCACTAACCGTGCGAAGACGCCGCTCGCATCAAATTCAGTCCCCAGACCACCAGACGCACTAAACCTCAATTATCATCCTGCAGCAGGTGACTCGTTTCGACAAAGTCGCAGAGATAAGAGCAACATCCTGGAGCTGGCTTCTTATACGAACAATTTCCAAAAATTCCCTCAAGTCTTTAATAGCGTGATAAAACACAGTCATCGTACCGGAATGGATTCGATAAACGTACAATAAAATTGATTGTTATTGGCCATAATCTAAAAAATCCTGTCAGATGTTTCCGCATCGGAATTTGTTACAACAATCACAAATAATGACCGAAACGATGAAAATAAGCCTCTACTTCACCATGCTTTCCGAATAGATCATGTTAATAGCTAACAGCTAATGTTTACTGGTGATTAGATTCGGTTCGTGCAACAGAAAAACATTTACTCTACTGGCGTGTGATGATTTTTGATTCCCTGACAGTCCGAGAGAGAGCGAAACAAGCCAAGCTGTCTGAGTGAGTGGGAGGCTTGATTTTATTCTCTCCCCTGTCTATTACACTGAGACAAAGCCTGGCCAATATGACGATCCAATATCGATGTTGGCATAAATTATATCACTTGTGGATATCAAGGCTTTTTTTTTTATATATTTCTTTTACAAATGTCATTGCAATCTGACTGGAAGGAGATGATTAAACTCCTGTATGTTCAAGAAAAATGTCTAATTTCTTCTTTAAAGAGTAAATTTATACACACACACGGTAAGGATGTGCATCTTCTTAACTGAGGCTGATGAGATTTGCATCTCGAAGCGTAGCGAAGGAAACGATACATTAAAAAATACATACGAAGATGCGATTTTCCACCTATTCCGATGCCTTGCATTGCGATTTCGATTCGACACAATGCGATTCCATGCAATGCGATAAAAAAAAATATGATGCTCTGCAATTCAATATGGTGTAGAGTTTGCTTTTATTTATTTGGTTCAAACACACCGAAATCATCAATTGACTTGCAAAAGATTCTATGAAAACAGATGTTCTTTTCCTGTTGTGTGTGAAGTTACAGCTCTACCTCTGCCATGTGAATCTGTATTCTATGTGACTCTCAGGACACGCCTCGGTCTCCGTAGTGTTGCTATACCTCATATTCACGTAGCAGCAGCGGTGCTGAGAGAAAGCGCTCGAGAAACGGTTTAGCGACGAGAAATCGATCCACATATCAAATATTGCTCACAAATTACTTCAGTTTCTAAATAATAAAATTATCCCACATCTACTAATAATGATTGTAGAATGTTAATAAAAAAAATGCTAATTTCTCAATTAAAGAATTATGATCTACCACCACCATGCTTGTAGGCAAGGCACATTTTTCTTGGTTCTCCTCACAAGAGCGTCGCCAGACATGCTGGACATCATCTGAGCCAAACGAGTTTATCTTGGTCTCATCAGACCACAGGACATGGTTCCAGTAATTCATGCTCTTGGACAGCTCGTCTTCACCAAACCGTTTGTTGGTTTTCTTGTGAGCAGCTTCAGAAGAGGCTCCTTCTGGGACGACGGCCTGCAGACAGACTTGTTGTTTCTGCAACGTCTAAAGCAATGCTGCAGCACTCATGCGTCTGACAGGGAGGAGAGTCGCAGCTATTTATAATAATATTCTAAACGTCAAACATAAAAAACTAACCACAAATGTAACATGTTTAAAGTTCTATACACCAACATCAAATATTTAGTGTCCAAAAGCAGGTCTAGTCAATCAATTCCATTCATTATTATTTATAGACCCCAAGGGCACGTGACTCGAATTTGCAGATTTCACAAATGTAGCTACTTCTTTGACAAAGCATTATTGTTGGTGACTTTAATATTCATTTTAATAATCAGAAAGACTCCTTAAGAGCAGCAGTTGTGTCCATTTTAGATTCAGTAGGAATTAATCAGAATATTATAGGACCCATTCATAGTGGTAGACACACTTGATTTATTATGATTTGGATTACAAATTAAAAAAAATGTATTCTTAATTCCACAGTATTTCAGATCATTACAAATTTCTCGTTTAAAATCTGCCTCAGTCATTGCGTCAGTACCTCGCCACGTTACCGTCTTCAGCGTACATTCACGTCAACTACAGCAGCGAGTTTTATTAATAATCTTCCGGAACTTTCTACATTAAATAGATCTCAGTCTGACCCCGCATCGCTCGACTGGGCGTTCCGTTACACTCTAGATGATGGAGCTCCCCTTAAAACCAAAATGATCAGGGAGGAAAAATCAGCACGGTGGTATAACGATCACACCTTAAAACAGACCATTTGGAAATTAGAACGTAAATGGCGTCAAACCAAATTGACAGTATTTCAAATAGCATGGAAGGAGAATCTCCTTAATTATAGAAAATCTCTTAGTGCTGCTAGATCAGCATATTTCTCCTCCCTTTATAGAACATAACAAGCATAATCCTAGATTTTTATTCAGCAAAGTAGCAAAATGAACAGGAAATAAAAGCACTGCACTCACATGCACACCATCAATAGATAGTAATGATTTTCATAACTTCTTCCATAATAATAAAGTTGAAAACATCAGGCAAGAAATCCAGAAGATTAATATAAATCCAAACTATTTTATGAATAACCCTGTATATACAGCACTGCACTTATAACAGCTCATCAACTACAATGTTTTACTCTGATGCATGACTTAATTTTATTTATTTCCTCATCCAAATCATCAACCTGCATTCTCAATCCCTTGCCTACAAGTTTCTTCAAGCAGATCATTCCAAAAGTAATGAAACCTGTTCTAAAATTAATAAACTCTCCAATCAGCACTGGTTACGCACCTAAATCCTTTAAACTGCTGTTATCAACCCCCTAATTAAGAAACCTGACCTTGATCCAAGTACAGGCCAATATCAAATCTCCCCTTTATCTCCAAGATTTTAGAAAAGCCTGTAGCACAGCAGTTCTGCTCACATCTACTGAACATATTTTAAATGTATCAGTCAGGATTTCGGCCTCATCATAGCACAGAGACGGCGTTGGTTAAGATGGTAAATGACCTGTTATTGGCCTCTGATCAGGGTTTTGTCTCTTTACTTGTTTTGCTTGACCTCAGTGCAGCTTCTGACACCAGTGATCACACTATCCTGCCTGCTAGACTAGAGAACATTGTTGGAATAAAGAGAACAGCTCTCTCCTGTCTTATTGATTATAAAATACTACTACTGACATATGAAGCACTTAACGGTCTCACACTGCAGTATCCATAGCGAGTTTTGCTGGAGTCCCTGACTGTACAGCGTCCTTAACTTTCATACAACAATAAGGATACTTAATAATCCATATCCTTCTCTCTCTCTCTCTCTCTCTCTCTCTCTATAGGTTGAGTTAAATATGCTCCTGAGGTTTCAGTGACCACTGTTCCTGCCCCTCATTTCTCCTCCGATCTGCCCACTGGATAGTGTCCTCTTCGATTGGAGGCCACTTTGTGCATCTGGGAGGGTTTCACATAAATACAATGGGATTCCATTAAATTATGGAGTAGGAACAGGAACTTTGAGGATCTGGATTTGGACTGTAGTTAAATTTAACAGGCTACACTGACTCAGGACTACAGTTTGCATTTGATCACTGCACACCTCAACATTGTTTATCCGGATTGAATGGGTTCCTCTTGAGTCTGGTTCCTCTCAGGGTTTCTTCCTTATGCATCTAAGGGAATTACCACAGTCACCACCGGCTTGTTCATCAGGGACAAACTTACACTTATAAAGAACATCTTATTGATTTTTATCAGCATATTACAGTACAGACCAAAAGTTTGGACACACCTTCTCATTCAAAGAGTTTTCTTTATTTTCATGACTATGAAAATTGTAGATTCACACTGAAGGCATCAAAACTATGAATGAACACATGTGGAATTATATATTAAATTATATACATAACAAAAAAGTGTGAAACAACTGAAAATATGTCAAGTCAAATCAAGTCAGGTTTATTTGTATTGCGCTTTTCACAAAAGACATTGTCTCAAAGCAGTTTTACACAAATCAACAGTGAAGGTGAATGGTGTGTATTTATCCCTGATGAGCAGCCGTGGTGACTGTGACCAGGAAAAACTCCCCTTAGATGTTATGAGGAAGAAACCTTGAGAGGAACCAGACTCAAAAGGGAAACCCATCCTCATCTGGGTGACATCAAGAGTTTGATCATAAATCTTTCAACAATAATATGTCATATTGTAGGTTCTTCAAAGTAGCCACCTTTTTGCTTAGATTACTGCTATGCACACTCTTGGCATTCTCTTGATGCCTACTTTGAAGAACCTACAATATGACATATTTTCAGTTTACTTTTTTGTTATGTATATAATTCCACATGTGTTAATTCATATCTCAGATTTCTCAGCCTGCCTGTGCTGGTTCCTGATCTTACTCCTAATCCGCCTCTATAGTTACTGGTTTGTACTCTGGACCATTTCTTGGTTTGTGTTTTTGCTCTGCACTTTATTGCTCTTGAATTTTGGACTGTTTCTGGATGTTCGCTTTTGGTTCTCCTTGCATTGCTCTGTCTGTTGACTTTTGGATTTTTGACTGTTTTGATCTGTTATGAACTGTATTTTTTCCCCCGCCTCTTTGGGTCCTTCTTCCAGTCACCCAGATTTCTGAGAGTATAATCTGCCCCTGCACAGAGTTTCTGAGACCTGACCAGTGTACTGCAACTCAGTTTCAGGGTGATACTGAACTTCTTACAGCCTCGGCATCTTTGTGGAGAGCAACAATTCTAATTCTCAAATCCTCAGAGACTCTTTACCATGAGGTCCATGTTGAACATCCAGTGGTCAGTACGAGAGAATTTACTCAAAGCACCACATTTTAACTGCTCTGATACAAGACACACAACTTTGTATGGTCCTGTCAAGCTGACAAAAACATGAACATGACAAAACAGGACATGTCTCGTAAAGAAGAGATAAATCCTAATCATTTTTGATGGTTGTTGTTTATTGAAATTCAAAAAAAGGATTTTATTAAATGGCAAATTCGTGCTGGATTAAAAACATGAAAAATATTTTGAGGATCATACATTAGTTTTTAAATTTGATTCAACAAATACTGGGTGATTTCAGAGGACCGGCTGTAATAGTTCATTCCTACGATCAATGATTTCAGACAAAAGCGTTCATTCCGCACATAAATCTGTTCAGATACAATGTCAGTCCAAGCAATTACTGGCCGCAAATAATAACTGAAATGCTTTGCTTAAGAGTACGAACATCGATCGGCCTGATCCCGATTCCAGCCCTCACGAGACACGGTTTCTTCATCCGGCAAAAAAGACTATTCTGCTGAGTCTATTATTGCTCTGAAGCCCTCTGTAGTTTGCGGTTATTTCCTCGCAGCTTATAATGAAAGCCGGTTTTCTGCGGAGACTCGTGCGAACAACTGCATCACGCCTTACGTTTGCTAACCTTATCGCTACTTTGAAAAAAAGAACAAATATTTCAAATGGAAATAGCAAATCCCACACGGTGTATAACTTGGAGGCAATGCACTTGGCGAGGAGCTGCTGATAAAAAAAGTAAAGCCGCAGAGACGCTTTTCGGGTGACGCTTGAAAAAGTTCTCGCATTGTGCAGGTGTCAGCTTCCAACCTTAACTAGCATGATAGTAATAATTACGCTCAGTGTGTGTGTGTGTGTGTGTGTGTGCATGCTTTAATATCCGGTCGTTCTTTTCATTTATGAGTCAAGGACGTTCAGACAAGAAACATGGTCAGGCTGCAGGATTCACTTCTGTCATACATACAAAATGTACAGCAATGCAAAGCAATCGCTCACTGTCAAGCTGTGTGTGTGTGTGTGTGTGTGTGTGTGTAAGAGAGTGTTCATGTGCATTCGTACAGTGCTTTTGTATCTCAGTTGTGCTTATGAAGGAATAATCAGAGAATCCATAACTGCACACTAATTAATGCCTACTGCTGCAGCTAAAAGGGCACGCGAAGGCTAATCGATAATCCTCGTGCATTCTGCTCTTTTAAGGTTGAAAACACAAACAGTGTGAAGTCGGGTTTTCTTTTCTCGTCCTACTATTTTTCTCCTCCGAAAAAGGCCTTCGCCAGAACATCATATCCCAGAGGGAGTTCAATCTATTAGATCTATTAAATCTGCTCAAACACGAGCGGTCGCTATGTTTAAGGTCAGATCGTGTGGTGTGTGTGTGTGTTGAGTATAAAGTAGGTTTAATTGTGTAGCTTTCAAAAAAACAAAATGGGATGGAGGGGACGACTGTTTTTTTAATGGATGCTTTATTTTATTTAATGTATAATCAAGTGAGGAATAAAATATGATATAATTCAGTGACAGAGTGGTTTAAGACAACTGACATGAAAAATAGCTATTTTTAGGTTTACGTTTTGGCAACTGCCAATAAACCCTTTTCCACACGTGAGCAGGTAAGAGTTAAGGGCCTTGCTCAGGGGCCCAGCGGTGGTTAGATAAGTTGAATCGTACTTCCTGATAAGCAATTAATAAACCAATTTAAAACGGATTTCAATAAAACCACAAACACTCCATGTATAATAGAACTGACCTCAATAAAAAAATAAATAAACAGTACTGAATCATGAACATTTGCTAAAAGAAAAAAAAAAGAATATATTAATTATATAAATAAATATTGAGGAAAATATTTCAAACCAAAACAAAAAGTCACTTCACAGCAGCTATTCTGTGAGCAGTGGTTCCCTCAGCAGCCTTGCTTTTCTTTTTCACTTGTAGTAAATAAGGTGAAAACCTGCCAAGTTACATAGAAAACTGCAATATTTCTTTAAATACCTAAAGTTACAGTTACACGTCTACACTAATCTGAAACAATTTGAAAACGCAGAGTTTTTTGTCTAAAAACGTTCCGCATCCACACTTACGTTTTCGTACGTGTCCCAAAAGTCGCTAATCCACAATGAAATGTCTGAAAAAAGCTTGCGTGATTTCCACCCTACGTTTATTTAATTTCGTTTTTCGAAAAGCCTCCATTTTCACAGTTCATGATGCAACGCAATAATGGAGTTTTAAATTGTATCCAGTTTGGCAGGCGTTTTCAAAAAGCTACATGTTTTCTTAAAAAAAAAATAAAAAAAAAAAAATAATAAAAAAGCAGTCTCAGTGAGGATAGAAGGCTAAAACGTAGAGAGAAAAATACGCGCTTTTAAGCGTAGATTAGACTTTTACAAATCTTTCATAAAAACAAAGGCTCATTTACCTCATCGTCCATATAAGTAACACATCAACACAATCTGACCAATCAGGCTCATTCAAAAACCGTTATAAGTGGTCCTTAGTCAATTCAATTCAATTTGAGTTTTTAACAATAAATATTGTCCAAATGCACCTTGGCAGATTTAAACAGATCAGGAAACATAAACTTTCTTTCAGCTTCTTCCGTTAGGGGGCGCCACAGCGGGTCATCCGCATGTTTGATTTGACACGTTACGATGGATGCCCTTCCTAATGCAACCCTCCCCATTTATCCGGGCTTGGGACCGGCACTGAGAGAGGCTGGGGTTGGTTCCCTGACCGGGGATCGAACCCGGGCCACAGCGGTGAAAGCGCCACAACCTAACCACTAGACCACCAGGGACCCAAATCAGGAAACATATATTTTATTATCAATCAGTCCCTATGTGTTTATTTCTAATGAGCGAGGCAACTCTGGTGAAGAAAAACCTCCTTAAGAAACCTCGAGAGGAACCCAACTCAAAAGGGAACCCATTCTCATCTGGGTGACACTGAATATCCATTCATTGCACTTCCATCATTGTTGAAGTTATAATCTGTTCACTGGTGGACACAAATGCACTCTATCCATTAGAAAGGCCTCTGGACTTAAGCAGAAATATGCAGTGACTCTTGAGTAAAATTAGTTTAGGTGTGCAGTGTTTTATCTCCAGCTAACATTTAAATAGATCAGACTATTGAGCATAAAAGCGAATTTCTGAGCGTAATCGTCGTCATCGAGATGCCTGAACGACACGGTGAGCTTCAATAAAGAGGACATTTCATTACAGCACAATTACCCAGAGACGAATAGAACGAATTCGGTTTGCAATCCGGCTATAATGAGAGATTTAATGAGAGCAATGTGCTAGATCGGCATGACCGTTACGGATTAGCGATTTCTGAAACATTTCACCTTTTAAAATGTCCAACAAAGCAAAATATCTTAAAGTTCACACCTCGTTTTTGGGACAAAAGACAAAATATAAGAGAGAACTTTAAACGCCCAAAGTGGAGAACGTTTCATGTGAGCAGCAGTTACACAGTGGGATGAGCGAATGCTGTTTTTTCCTCTTCTTCACCCCTCAGAACTTGATGCACCTCAAAGAAATGTGATCAATCACTTTGTTCTACATGAATTTAGATTTATTAGGGACTCGTCTATGCAGTCGTCTATGCGTTTATGCAGAAACAGGTCAAGATCTTCGGTTCACTTCAAACTCCAGACTGGGGAAAGAGTGGGATCTTTGTGACTTTGCTAGTGGCATGGTTGCTGGTGTCAGATGGGCTGGTTTGAGTTTTACTTATCCCTTGGCATTTCCCTGCATATCACAGTTCTACAGCTTACGCAGAATGGAGCAAAAAAACAGAGACAGGACAGTGCAGATTAGTTCAATCCAAAAGGACTACATTTTTACAGCTATGGGAAGCACAAATCCGACAAATGAAGTGTTTCCAGCCACTGAACTCTTACTCATGAGATGTTTTTTGTTTTCCGCATCACTCTCTGTAAACTGTAGCGACTGTTGTGTGTGAAAGTGGCAGAACAGCCGATTCTAAAATACTCAACTCAGGCCATCTGGTACCGACAACCATGCCATGGGTAAAGTCACAGAGATCTCAATTTCCCCCATTCTATCGTTTGATGCGAACGTTGCTTGACCTGAATCTGGATGATGGATGATGTATATGTAGTATCTCACAAAAGTGTAGCAACCATTTTATTATATCTTCTTAAGGGACAATACTATAGAAATTGGATATCTTTTCGAGTATTAAATGTGCAGCTTGAAGAGGTGGGAAGTAATGAAGTACAAATCCTGTAATTTGTTACTGTGCTTAAGTAGATTTTTCTGATATCAGTACTTTACTTCACTTTTTAACCGCACATTTTTTACACAAATATCTGTATTTTCTACTTCCTACATTTTAAATCCAGACTCATAAATTGAATCTATTTGGTAAATGTTTTTTTTTCTCATTGTGCACCGTTTTCATCCCATCAACATATTCCCGTCAGTGCACTGCTTTTTCAACCTGTATCATTTCCTGGCTCTTATACACGCCAAATGTAGGCTAATTCACGAAGCTAGCAATGAGCAAAACAAAAAGCAACAAGAAGTATGGGGTTAACGTGGATGAGACAGAGGGCGTCAGTGATGTAGACATGAATCATCATTATCTTTTCTCTGCTTGTGTTCTATATGGTGGTTGTTCAGCCTGGATACATAGCTGGAGAGGTAGTCAGGTATGGATATCAGACCATGAGGCGTCTGAAGTAAAAGTCTGCGGCAGGAGAAAGTTGGACCGTATGTGTAAAAGTGTACAAACTAAATCTTTATGTGATGATATACTGCAGCTTCTCCAACATCACTGCATATGAATGTCCTTCCTCAAAGTAGCTTTGAATTGATTTAATTTTCTCCTTGCTTCTGTTTACTTCTGTTATTTTCTAAGTTTCCATTCACAAACTATACCCACCTTTTCCACCATGTCTGTATTGTCATTGTGTTTTCTGATTTGTTCTTTTATATTTGCATTTGTTATTTACATTTGTTATTTTGTTAGTGTTTTCTAATTTGTTAATTTGTTTTCTGATTTGTTAATGTGTTCTCAGCCATCGTACACAAGGCACCTAAGCAAATTTCATTTGATATCTATCTGTCTGTCTGTCTGTCTGCCTGCCTGCCTGTCTGTCTGTCTGTGTCTGTCTGTCTGCCTGCCTGCCTGTCTGTCTGTCTGCCTGCCTGCCTGTATGGCAGTCTGCCTTCCTGCCTTCCTGGCTGCCTGCCTGCCTGCCTGCCTGTCTGTCTGTCTGTCTGCCTGTCTGTCTGCCTGCCTGTCTGTCTGTATGGCAGTCTGCCTTCCTGCCTGTCTGCCTGCCTGCCTGTCTGTCTGTCTGTCTGTCTGTCTGTCTGTCTGTCTGTATGTATGTATGTATGTATGTCTCTGTCTATCTGTCTCTGTCTGTCTGTCTGTCTGTCTGTCTGTCTGTCTGTAAATATATATGTAAGGCAGCGCTGGAATTTGATCTCACAGCATTCTGATTTCTCACCCAAAGCTTCTTTAGACTGCAAAAAATCTATTTGTGTGCAAAGGTTATGTTTATGTAAGTCGTGTATTTAATAATAACCCTTTATCCGCCTTGATATATTATAACATTGTAATAACTGTATTGCAGTAGGTACTGTGTATTTACAAAAATCTCTAATAAGATCCAAAATGTTAGGGGGGATGCATTCCAAACTTTTTGAACTCCAAAATCTTTTCAGAGTGTTGATTAATATCATCAACTCCAAAACACCTACGCAAATGCCAATTTGCTCGTCTGCCTTTTTTCGGATGAAAATAAACAGCCATGTTTTGGAAATATTTTTCTTTCGCTGAAAGGTTAACGGGTCTGAATCAGTCTTTGAATTTTATTGCTATTTTCCTTTAAACCATGACCCACTCCAATGCCTCACGTTTTGGAACCCTATGTTGTTTACATTGTTTGACTGGCTGATCAGCCACTTGGGGATGCGGATTAGTCGGAGTGGTGGGAAAAAAAAAAACAAGACAGATGGGTAAAAAGAAATACACTGGAGAAAGTCCGAAATGAGACGTTTTAATTTGACATTTTCTGCAGTGTAGCGAAATTATTTTCTAATCACATCCCATCTGAATCAAAAAAATACTCCAGAGTCATTTTTGTTGTATTTTAAGTGTAAATAGAACCCAAATAAAATTGGGATTGCACTGTGGCACATGTTCAGTGTTGCGGGTTTGGCGTTGATATCCAATCCCATTCATTTACAGTGATGTGTTTCGTGCAGCACTGACAAAAAAAACAATGTCCTGAAACTATTTTAGAATTAATTCAAGAAAAAAACAAAAATTGCAGTAAAACTATTGTTTTACAAGTAGGATATAACGTAGCTTTAATGACATTATCTTTTCAGGAAATCCTGTATTTGTATTTGCTGTGGCTCATTACTGAAGTTAAACAACAAAAACACACACTGTTTTCCCATCCGCACAAAAAAAAAAAAAATAAAAAAATTTGAACGAAAAAAACAATAAAAACCATAAGCACCAGGTCTCAGCGTCACAATACTGGTCAATTCAAACCCCTTTCCCTTTCTTTTAATGACGCGAGTGTGATGATTAAACAATGACCCTAGACAGTGAGTGCAGAGAAAAAAACTAAAAAGGAAGTCAGAGAAAAAATCATTCAGACTTGTATGAAGGGAATGGGGTGTCATTCTGACAGTCTGTCAGTCAGTGCCTTCCTGTATACTAACAAGAGCTCTCTGCCTCTCTCTCTCCCTTCCTGTCTGTCTCGCTATCTGTAATTGATGGCTCAGGACAGCCTTTCTCAGAGGTGCTGTCTTGATAAGGACACCTGCCAGCTGTGAATCACCTCCTTGGCTTTAGTATATAAGAAGGCTTCTGAGCAATAAAAAACAAATATATAAGTAAATAACAGTACGAAAAAAAAAATATCCACAATTTCAGCCATTATGAATGTTATAAACAATTTGAAATAAAAAAAAATAATAATAATTGGAATGTTTTGCAAATCTCACAAATCCATAATTCAAAAAAACAAAAAAAAAAACCCAAAAAAACCAAAAGTTAAACAAATTTATTGCATTTTAAGGAAATAATAAGGTAATTTTAAATTTGATGGCTGTAACACGTCTCAAAAAAAGTTGGGACAGGGCCGTGTTTACCCCTGTGTAGCATCACGTCTTCTCTCCGTATGCACCTGGGAACTGAGGAGACCAACTGATGATGTTTTGGGAGAATAATGTTGCCCCATATGTGTCCGAAGCAGGATTCTAGCTGCTTAACGGTTTTGGGTGTCCTTTGTTGTGTTTGTCATTCCATGATGCACCAAATGGTCAAAAGTCTAGACTGCAGAAAGGCCACTTCGAGAAGACATGTTATTGTAATAGATGCAGTTTAGCATTGTTTTGCTCAAATATGCAATGTCTTTCCTGAAAAAGAAATTTTCTGGATGAAAGAGTTTGTTGCTATTAAACTGGTATATACTGTTCAGCATTGATGGAGCCTTTCAAATGTGCAAGCTACCCATAGCACAGACACTAATGCATACCATCAGAGATGCAGATCATTTTGACCTTATTTTTTTGCTTAGAATGGCATATTTCCTCAGTTTAAACATTCAATATGTTTTCTATGTTTATTCTACTGTAAATAAAATATGGGATTTATTTACTGACTGACTTCACCCCAACTGATTTTAGAAACGTATTCACAAACAGTTGTATTGGGACAAATGTGTTTAAATTGGTTTCAACAATAAAATGTAAATCCGATTTAAATGCGTCTTTAGGGACTTTATCCACTTTATTATGTGGCTCATATTCATGAATTACTTGAGGTGCAGTTCATTGAGAATGATCTGTATACAGATAATCAGCACACACGCATCCAAATAAAAAGTTAAAATGAAGAAATAAATAAAGTAAGTGCAGCAAAACGATGTCTCGGTTTCGCTTCATTTATTTGGCAACCATGGTTTGGCTCTGCTTGTGCCCTTAAAGAGCAAGATCACTGCAAATAAATGACTCCTGCACCTTCTTTTATCCTCCCGATCTACATGGCATAGAGGACTGCTGAATAGTTGAGGATGAAAATATCATGTTATGAACTTCACACTCGCCAGATCTCAAGCTGTTTAAACACTATGGAGGATTTTGGTGACAGTTCTCCACTGCAGTCATCAGGAACGATTCCTATAGCACTCTTTAGTAGCCCAAGGCTGAATTCAGGCAGTTTACAGGCTGTAGATTCGTCTAACTGCTGCTTTGGTTCGTTTTTCAGCCTTAAAGAATCTCTCGATTATAGTCAACACTGTCTATCTTCATATGCAATGACAAATGTTAGCGTCACAGGGTTACAGCTGAATTTGCGGTTAATTCACAGGAACTTTTCTTCATTATTTCCTTTCCCTCAGGACAAAAATCGGTTCAGAGAGCTTCTGCTTCATGAGTCTGGCAGTAAGGCTGAAACTTTAGTGTCATCTTTGCCTTTATTCCACTGGCTAAAATATAAAACAATTTTGAAGGCAACTAGCACAAGCTTTCGAGAAGTGTTACATTCAAAATGAGCAATCGGCTGGGCGTGTTCTTCCACACGCTGTCCTCGCGGTGCGGTACTGGGCGCTGTGCAATTCATGCTAACGTCAACGCTTTGTTGAAATGCGACTTGCTTCTGATTCAATGGCTTGTTTGTTACAATGTACGTAATCGTTATAGACAGTCAAAGATATTTCTCAAATCTTTTGTGGTTACTCATAAAGCAGGAACTCCAACAGGACTTTCAAAAGATCTTGGACTTACCTCGATCGCTGTAGTCATCCACCAGAACAATCTCAGCGATCAGGTGATCGGGAGTTCTGTTAACGATGCTGTGGATAGTGCGCAGGAGAGAACTCCAGCCCTCGTTATGGAACGGGATAATGATGCTGGTGTTGGGGAGATTCTCCAGGTACAGCTTCTGCTTACAGCTGGCGGACAGAAAGAGAGAAAAGGAGGCTGATCAAGACAAAAACACACACGAGGCTGTAAACCATTATCGGCCCATCGACCATTATGTGATTGCGTGTTTGTTTGACCGAAGCGATGTCGCCTCGAGTAGATCTCCTAGCGAACTCTGCGAGTGTCTGGGAACGAAGCTGCGCAGAACTCGGGTCGTAAATCAGCGTTTTAAAAAGCCTTGTCGCTCCCCCTGCTCTAATAAAGCACTCCGAAATCCGCGCCTTAATTCACTTTCAACAAAGATTGAAGTGGCAGATGAGGCGACGCTTTACAGCTCACACCAGTCTCTAATTCACCACCCTGACAACGCTGACACACGCCCCATTATTTACAGCTCACACAACAACCAGACAAACTGCGGCCTTAAAGAGCTCTGCCTTGAATAGATTCCCACCGGATATTCAAAGGTAAACAAAAACGTCTGATCTGAAAAGTTGATTCCGGAAACAAACCGCTGGTAAGTAGAAGTGAACAGAAGCAGATGCTACTGTGTAAATAGGTTAATAGATGAAAGATTTATATATAAATATGTGTGTGTGTGTGTGTGTGTGTGTGTGTGTGTGTCTGTGTGTGTGTGTGTGTGTGTGTGTATGTAAGCATGTCTTTTTTACATTCAATATATATATTTTTTAAAGATAAGTTCTACTTACTTCAGCATACTTTAACTATCTTGTGTGTTTCTTAAATGCATACATTTATTTATTGATCTATTCAATTTATTTATTCACAAATTAATTAATTCCTTCCATCCTCCATTCATTTATTTATTCACTTCCTTTATATGTGGAATTATAAGGATTTTCTCCTTTTAAATAAAATTCTGTACATAAAATGCAAATATAAATATAAAATATAGAATATAAAATCGTTGCAGATGACAGGAAGTGTCATGTTTTTTCAAACATGCACGGTATAAATCGTGCTTCCAGTATTGATCAGATAACCACTCAAAGTGTGAGGCGGAGACTAAACAAACTTGTGGTTTGCTACTTCAAGTCAAGAAGCTTTTACTGTCATTCCAACCATTACTGTATAGCTGATGCAGTACCCACTGAAATTAAATTTTTTTCCAGAACCCTGGTGCTACATTTAAAAAAAAAAACATAGAGCTACATCACTGGACATAGAGCTACATAACACAACACAGAGCTACATCACACAACACAGAGCTACATAACACAATATAGAGCTACATAACACAACACAGAGCTACATAACACAACACAGAGCTACATAACACAACACAGAGCTACATAACACAACACAGAGCTACATAACACAATAAAGAGCTACATCACACAACACAGAGCTACATAACACAATATAGAGCTACATAACACAACACAGAGCTACATAACACAACACAGAGCTACATAACACAACACAGAGCTACATCACACAACACAGAGATACATAACACAACATAGAGCTACATAACAAAACCTGCTGTATAATGTGTGCAGTTAATATGCTTGTGAGGGAACAACTCACTACCTTGAACATGCAAAACAAACACACGCACGTTTAAACCCTAATATCTGGCTATTCTGAGTGATCCTTCCAAAGAATCGCACGGACTGAAGTTTAAAGACAAGTGTGTAACGTTTACAGAGACAGAATCCAGGTCACAACGCACAATCCAGGTCAAAGATGGCGCTACGTCATCAAATTAAGCACCAGTCTGACAAGGGAGACGGGAGACAGACAGCACACAGAGGTAGAAGTTTAGGTGCAAGGTGAACAGTCACAATCTGATCCCTGTGGTGACAATCTGTCTAGTGTTTCTTTGTGAAAGCATATGTGGCCTTCCTGCTATAGCTTTTGCACATTTCTGAACCAAACTGGGGTCTGACTGCTGTACTTTAAAGAAAAAGAAAATATTTGTGGACACCCAACCGTCATAACCAGCTGTGCTTTTTACATTTTTCATTCTAGGTTTGAGTTTTAGGTTTTGGTGTTCGTCGTTCAGTTTAGATCAGGGTTCTGTTTTAGGACACTCCATCCCTAGCACGTCATGTCTTCATGGAACTTGCTTTGTGCACAGCTGCATTGTCACGCTGTGGAAGAATTTGCTCAATGGACAAGGTGTTAGATTTCTGATTGGAAGGTCATGAGTTTAAGTTTCACCACCAAGCTGTCAATGCTGGGCCCTGGGGCAAGGCCCCTAACCCTCAATTGCTCAGCTGTATAACTGAGATAACCAAGTTTTGTCGCTTGTCAAACTGTACAAGCATGATCCTCGTGTCCCACTGTAGTAGGCTCTCAGTTGTCATAAAAACAGACAAGAAAAAAAAATCTCATCGGATCGATGAAACTTTAGATTGTTTTTTCTTCTTTTTTACACCCGCGTTCTCTCGCTAACGGTAGCTGTCAGAAAACAAAAACAATCTGTAGCGTTCATGTTGTTCATAACATGCCTTGGTAATAAAAACGTCATACACACACTTACTCAATAAGTTTCTCTTCTCGCTGTATTGCCCACCTGACCTGTTTCGATATTTTTTTCCTGAGGTGATTTGAAGTTGTGGCACTAATCGCATCATCAGGTCCGGTGCTCCTATTGGTACATGGTTTGAGGAAGTGTCTGAAATCTGACACTGCCAGAATTTCATTGGAGGAAAACTAATTAATAATTCACTAATTGGTATTAATCGGCTGTCGGTAAACAAACCAGCGAACGAAGGCTACAGATTTTAGCCTTGTATTATAGGAATGTTTTAGGATTTTAAAAAATGTCACTCCGACATACAAAATGTGCACCTGGTTTTAGTTTCAGCGAAAGGAAACTCTAATGTTACAGCCAGTGTTAGCCGAAAAAATTGTAACTAGTTACAGTAACTCGTTACTTCATTTAAAAAGTAACTCAATTACTTTGTTGATTAATTACACCAAAAAGTAATGCGTTACTGTTGAAAGTAACTTTTTAGTTACTTTTTAAAAGAACCTTCTTTAATGTTCCCATTAATGCCCTTTTATGTGTTAGGGTCTACAAACACAAAACTGACTTAAACACAAAGTCATTTTTAAACACTATTTTATTAAAGTCAGAGCAGCACAAACTGAATATATCACAAGGATTTCTGAAATAAAGAACAGAACAAGCTGAATAGTATATTCACAATTAAAAACTAAAGTGGCTTCTGCATCATAAAAGCTGTTGTGTTGAGCTCTTAAACATGTTCCTATCACAGCTTAAGTATGAAAACTATCAACAATGTACAACAAAACACCCGGTTAGCTTCTAGCTACTAGCTTCGTCGAGGCATGGAGTTTCTGGAGGAGCTTCGACAGATTGGAGTTGCTGTTTATCGCAGTAGATACCACCTTCGAACCGGATAGAGACAGCTTACATTTGACTAAAACGTTTTTGTATTTCCACTTTGAGAAACTCGTCTTGCTCTCGCCTCGACTCGCAATTACTGCCGCACAGACTTGAATAAACGGAGACACGCCCACAGTGCGTCTTCTTCATGTTTATAGTGTATCTCTGCTGTAAACAGATCAGACTGTAGGCTACACTTCAGCCCAAATTCATTCATTTAAAAAAAAGTAACGGGTAACGCACCATACGGTAACGGAGTTACCGTAAAAAGTACTAGTTACGGTCAAAAGTAACTGCACTACTAGTAACGCGTTATTGCCAAACACTGGTGTGCAACTGGTTTTAGTTTCAGCGAAAGGGAACTCTAATGTTACAGCATACAAAGAAATTCAAGAAAATTGCATGCTTTTTACTTGGAATTTGAAAAGAAGCACACATGAGTGTTATAGTCAGATGTGCATACACTTTTGGATCTGTTTCCATGACAATTGGTCAAATCTCAGAGCTCCTTTTTTTAACCTACTGTACACTCCAGCTTGCAGAGGCCAGTTGTTTCTTTTTGGTTCCTGTGGATAAAAAAAGGCAGTGGCATTGTCGAAATCTACAAAATGAGATAACCCTAACCCACAAATTTCGGTCTCCGGACCCTCCTGCTCCTATTCTCATGGTTGGCGATCGTGTTTGGATCGAATGCTTTGTGTATTAGTTTCTAATAAGTTTCCCTTTTTGAAGCCCTGATGCTCCATTGTGTCTTGAGAATACTTTATAGATTCTACAACAAATTTGTTACTTTTTCAGTAAGATGCCATGCAACAGTACCCTTACCAAGTTAAGGACCTTGCTTAAGGGCATAAGAGAGGCAGTTAGGCGATACCGAGGCTTGACCCCCCCCAACCTTCCAGGGAGTAACCCAGAGCCCTAACCACTGAGCTAACACATCACCTCAAATAAACGGATATTCAATTTTATATATTTATTTCTATAGTGCTTTTCACAATGGACATTGTCCCAAAGCAGCTTCACAGAATGTAAGAACTCTAGAACTAAAATTGTAATAAGATGTGTATTTATCTCTGAAGAGCACGCCTTGGGCGACTTGGGGCGACTGTGACAAGGAAGATTCTTAGATCGTAAGAAACTTTGAAAGGAACCAAGCTCCAAAAGGAAACCCATCGTCATTTGTGTGACACCAAGACTATGATTATAAATCATTGAAAAAAATTTACCGCAATTATAAAGCGCACCCATATATAAGCCGCACCCACAAAATTGTAAAACATTTTTATTTTTACAATAAATAAGCCGCACCTGCCTATAAGCCGCACTAATCTACACTAGTGTCTACACTAATGAACTTTACACAGGCTTTAACGAAAGACATGTTACACACGGTGTAATGGGTAAAATATGTTACGCTTCCTTTAGGAGCATAGCGGTATTTTGGTAAAAGACCGGCACATATTTTTCCAGTATTACTGCATGTGTGCAAGACCGAGGATTATGTCCTTATTATTTTCTGATGCTAATTTCTAATTTTCTTTGACTAACCCGTAACGCTGTTGCCAAGAAAAAAAAAAAAGCACGAGTTTTGGAAACCTGTCTGTGCTTATATGATTTCTGTTGTAACTGGAGTTAGTGAGCTCTCCCTTCACCAAGACTCAACACGCTACAACGGCTTGTATCTAAACAGTAGCCAACCAAGTAAGTCATTGTTCACTGTCTTCCTCCTTCCTTTCACAACTATTTCTCTCGGGAGTTTATCTTTTTGCATCGTAGTGCATTTAAAAAAAATTTTTTCTCCTGATGCCGTGCAGCTCAGAACACAGGTGAGGTGCGTTTTTCCGTTTCTGTTCGGAAATTTCATTGGTCAAATGTTATGGGGTTCATTTTTTTGGCTTGAAGTTTGTGAAACCCAGGAAAAATTCATAAATAAGCCGCTTCGTTTGTTTAAGCCGCGGGATTCAAAACGTGGGAAAAAAGTAGTGGCTTATAGTCCGAAAAATACAGTAATAAAAAACAAATTATACAGTTAGTTGGACTTGTGGAAACTCCTCCATGGCAACTCCTTGACTTCAACTTTATTTCTTAAATATTACACTTTTAAAGGGGATTTATTTTCCCCATTTTACAGCTAGGTGTGTACAGTTTGCTTGGATTTATTTATTCATGTTTTTGATGTAATGATATGTACTGTAAACTGGCGGCTCAGTGCATACTGAATGACAAACCTTTCAATTTTCCATCTGTTCGCAACACTGAATTTATAGCTGCATTACTCTTAGTGTGTCACCTGCCACAGTAACACACACTCACTCCAGCTTCCATGCTGAGCTGCTGAGTCACAGAGTGGGCCATTTTTACACACCCTTCTTCCCGTTTCTGCATTTTTGTGTTGTTTTTCCCCTGATATTTAACAAGATGCGCTCTCCGCTCCTGCTTCTAGCTGCTTTCGTCGTCAGAGACCAGCGTTTCACGTCCAGCATGCAGAGCTGCACGCATCCACGGGGCCTGAAAATAAACAGACGTGCACCAGAAACGAGGCCTGAATTGGGAACCGCGATAGCACAGCTGTGATCGGGGTCTGAAAAGGTGCTTTGTGTTTCAAATCGGCCTTCCTGAAGATAAAGTAGGACTGAACTCCATTCTTGATCCAGGCCCAGCTTTTCACTCGTTTAAGAAGAAGCCAGAGCGGATCTTTCATTATCGATGGGACTGTAAGTCTTTGACCCTCGGCTACATGAGTTATAAGTGGATTTGTTTTTGCCAGAGGAAAATCCATAGCTGGGGGAAAAAAAAAAGCACTTTCATGAACAGCAAATCGTGGTTAGTCTTCAGAGAACAATTAACGATCAGTCCATCGAAGAGCTCATTTATTGAAGGAGTGAACGCAAAACTGGGTGATCGGATCCAGAGTAATACGCGCCTGGTCTTTACCTTTGACATGACGTCTTTAGATGAAAGAGACCTAATAACTGTAGTGTGAAGTGCACCAAAAGATGTAAAAACCGGAGGTATTTATACACCACTTTTCATCTTGAGGTCTAAATCTTAATGTGCTTAATGATATATGGACTATCTGTGTTCCAGAGTATACTCGTTTCCCAGTTAATGCTGCTTCCTAGCTTTTAGCAAACTCTTTATCAAAGCTTGACAATTCTGTCTTAAAATGAGAAAGCATCTAGACTAAAAACAAGATTACTATTAAAATCAAGATTACACATGCATGCATCTTGTCAATTATAAAAAAAAAAAAAGGAAAACTGTCTCGTAATGCACGGTGGTTACGATGCAAAAAAAAGAGCAAAATCATCACTTGTTGCTTCCTTAAAAAACTTATTGCAACATAAAACATTATCGAACGTATTGTGTCATTTGTGAACACAAAGATGTTTGATATGAGAAACTGAAATTATTCTACAGAACAACTTAGTAAAAAGCTTTTAGTACTTTGTGTAAAGAACTTTCTTTCCACTTCTCCCATTAGGGGGCGCCACAGCGGATCATCCGCATGTTTGATTGGCACATGTTTTTACGCTGGATGCCCTTCCTAACGCAACCCTCCCCATTTATCCAGGCTTGGGACCGGCACTAAGGCTTGTGTAACCCTAACGGCTGGGGTCGGTTCCCTGACAGAGGATCGAACTCGGACCGCAGCAGTGAGAGCACCGCCTCCTAACCAACCACTAGACCACCAGGGAACAATTTCAGCATAGTTATTATTTATTGGAACTTTGTACTTTGTATAAAGACCAAAGTTCCAATAAATAATAACTATGCTGGACAACCAGGCACAAAACCTGTTGTTTCCCGCAGGCTATACTCAGCATGAACAATTAAAATATTCATAACTACACGCTGTCCATCATAACTGACATTTGTACATATAATCTAATGGTCCATTTGTAAACTGCACACTTGTAAATAACATCTGTACATTCATTTAAACAATATTTTTTACTCTGTATATACTGCATTATTTAAATGTCTGGTTTACAATTGTGTTACATTGTGCCTGTACTTCTCCTGCACTGGAAGCTTCTGACTCCAAGTCAAATTCCTCGTGTGTGTAAACGTACTTGGTAATAAAGCTATTTCTGATTCTGATAATGTTTCGAGATGGTGACTTAATACTGCAGACTCTTAGAATCTATTATTAGGTTGTAAATCAATGTGTTGGTGTCCACATAAAACTAGCATTTGAAATAAATGAGTCCTTAGTGTGATTATTTAGCATTTTTTACTATTCAACCTTAAAACCAGTTATTGCAGCTATAATAAATTCTAAAAAAAAATACAAGGCCTCAAATGCTGGTAATTAAACTCAATTTGCAGGTTTAATAACTTTACACTTTACTATCTAAGCAAGAAAAAAAGATAATCATAATAATCTTTTATAATTGGATCATGCATAGTATTTTATTATTAATATAAACAATTTTTTTATGATGCGATGAATTTTTGCAGTGTATAGCGCTTTTCACCATGGAAACTGTCTCAAAGCAGCTTTATAGAATATATAAAGTATACAACAACATTTAGTTATATTCAAATCAATGTGTATTTATCCCTAATGAGCAGCCTGGGGGCAACTGTGGCAAGGAAAAACTCCTTTAGATGGTATGAGGAAGAAACCTTGAAAACACATAAAAGGGAACAAATCCGCATTTAGGTGGCACAAAAAGTCCAAGTTCAAGTTTATTTCTTTAGCGCTTTTCACTATGGACATTGTCTCGAAGCAGCTTTACAAAAGTTAAGAATTGAAGTGAATGATGTGTATTTATCCCTGATGAGCAGCCATGGTGACAGTGGCAAGGAAAAACTCCCTTAGATGTTGAAGAAACCTTGAGAGGAACCAGACTCAAAAGGGGAAACCATCCTCATTTGGGTGACATCAAGAGTTTGATCATAAATCTTTCAACAATACAGAACACTGGAGAGTGAGAACTAACGTGCACTGGATGTGATTATCGGTAATGTCCGTTCTCCATTCTGTTGATGATGTGGAACCAGAAGCTACTGAGCAACTCATAAAATAGTTCAACATCTGAGATCCAACACCAGCTTCTCAATGCCAGAGCCTTTAAAAATTAAAGTTCGGGGTGTTTGCGGGGTCTGAAGGGACAGTGCAGGAAAGACAGCCACGTTCTCTCCATGCTCTGAGCTAAAGGTTACTGATTACTGATATGCTGGTAGTTATAGAAAATTCCCTATTGGCTGCTAACTATGATAATGAGTACTGTAGTTAGTGACAAGGTCCTGAGCTTGTTACAATCCATGAAAGTAAAAGCACTGAGATGTTGCATTGTGGCATCACCAGATTGATCAACAATATAAGGTGGAGTAGTCAATGGCTCAGGACCAGTGTTTGCATAAACTTTTCTGCATTTAACCGTATAAACATTACTGAACAGCACACCTCGGAAATGATGGAACTGTAATTAATGGACCTTCAATGCCAACCTGATAAAAATAGGTTCCATGTTAGGTCTCTCCAATGTTTCTTATGCCCTCTCGAACAGGTTTTGCTACAGTCGCCATTGGCTCACTCATTAGGAATAAAAATGACAAGGGTTAGGGTAAGTTATACCATATTATAACCTCTTTATCCCTGTAAAGCTGCTTTGGGACAATGTTCATTGTTAAAAGCGCTAGTTTAGGGCCATTTCTAGACTTTTTGGCACCTTAGGCGAGATTCCTATTTTTACCACCCCATCCAAAGGCTCTACTCTGCAACCGCATTGCTCCAGTGCCAGACCATACAAATCAATCACAACCTTCCATAAAAAAAGTTAAACACATTTAACAATAATTGCAAAATTGCCTGAAATCAAGTATGTAACATATGCTGTGTAATCTATAGCAGAAAAACAGGTAAATACATTTCAGTGGGCGAAGGTGGCGGTGGGGCCGGGGGCGCTATGCCGAGAAACGGTCATGCGCTATAAATCTGAAATGAATTAAATGAAGTAGTACACAATGCACTGCTGTCAATTCGCTCATTAATTTTATCTCAAATTTATTAAAAAAATCGTAACTGATCAGTACTGGAATGCCAGCACAGAGAACGAGCTGGTGTGAAGGGCTTGGGGACCTCCACATTCTAGTTTCTGTTGCCATGTGCTTTGGTTTTGATGTTGATATGTGCCACGTCTCCACCATTGTCTTATATTTGGTTTTTGTGTTTTCCCCACTCACAGCTGTTCCCTCTTCCGTGTCCATTATCTTGTTTTTAAAGTACCCTAATGCCCCAAAGGATTTAAAAAACAGAGCTTAAATGGTCTGATCACCTGCTCATTATGAAAACAAATCAAATGAAATCCCAACATACATCGTTTTTGGTGTTCTCTCAGACTTGAGACCATATAAATAAAACAAATTCCTTATTCTAATATACAAACTCAATCCCAAAAAAAGTTGGGACACTTCGTAAAATGTAAAAAAAAAAAACCCCAGAAAGCAATGATTTGAAAATCTCATAATCCCCATATATTATTTCACAATTGCAAAATAGAAATCATTTTAAAACGTGTGAACATGATCCAGTAACGCCGCCATCCTTTGTGCGCCACAGATCATTTCAAATATACTGAGGCGAAGTGGAAAACAGTTCGTTGGTCAGCCGCTCAAACTGTTAAATTCTTTTTGGAAACCATGGACACCACATCCTCTGGACTAAAGAGGAGAAGGACAATCTGTTATTAGTGCTCATTGTCTCTCATGATATGGAAGTGCATTACTGCACGTGGAATTAGCAGCTTGCATATTTAAAAAGGCTTCATCAATGCTGAACGGTATGTACAGGTTTTACAGAAACAAATGCTTCCATCCAGAAAATTGAGTTTTTCAGGGAAGGTCTTGCAAATTTAGCAAGACAATACTACCTGCATAATGCATCTATTACAATAACATGACTTTGTTGTAGAAGAGTCCAGGTGCTGAACTGACCTTTTTGCAGTCTAGACTTATTTCCAGGTGAAAACATTTGGCACCTCATAAAACAAAAAACACCACAAAGGACACCCAGAACTGTTGAGCAGCGAGAATCTTGTATCAGACACATATGGGACAATATTCCTCGCTCAAAACTTTAGCAACTGGTTTCCCTGTTCCCAGTATACAGAGAAAAGACGTGATCTAACACAGTGGTAAACACGGCCATGGCCCAACTTTTTTGATAGGTGTTGCAGCCGTAAAAATAAGATCTTATTTCTTCCTTAAAATTTGATATGTTGTTTATATTTTTTTTTATTGTGAATAAAATTATGAATTTATGAGATTTGTGTTTTTTGTGTTGAGATTTGTGTTTTTATTTACATTTTTCCACAGAGTCCCAACTATTTTATGCTACTTTGTAGACCAGTATTATTGCTCGATCTTAGCTTACCCTGTTGGGAAATACTTTGCTTTTTGTATATGCAACAAACACACACTTTTATAATTAGATTGAAATGATGGTTCTAAACTGTGGACAGGTTTAAAAACATCTTTATGAGTAACTCCGGTTTGGTTGCAAGTAAAAAAAAAATTTTTTCCCCCACAATTCAGAGGCAGAGGTCAAGCAGAGGTGACTGGCAGTGCAAGTTCTTATATACAGTAAAAATCAAATTAATGTGTAGTGGATAAACAGATAAGTGAAATAAAATACAGAGCAACTGGGAGATGGCAACAGGGTCAGTGTTTAATGGTCTAAGTTAGTGACTAGAAGATTGTTAGATTCAATTGAATGGCTGCCAGAGAACAACTGTTTGACCCTAGAGAAATACAATTAACCTGTAATTATTACACGGACTCGGCTGAGTCACTCTGGACATGAAGGTGTGTGGCAAATAAATACATGGAAAGCAAAAATACGAATGCTATATACACTATAAGTTATGTGAATAGCATTTTGTGCACTGAATACATTATCACCCTGATTAAACCTCTCTACATTGTGCAGTGCAGCACTGTATATACTGCAAGAGAAATTTGGATTTCAGGAATCGACAAAAGAAAAATCAATATTGCTTTGCACATATGCCTTTGGGTCGTTTCTCTGACGAATGCTCGCTTTTACCTGATCTCTGGCTTCGGGTGGAAATGATGCTCTAGTCTAAGCTGTGGCTGTGCCATAGTACAACCAAACTCTCATTTGCGCCTTTTAAAAGCTTTGTACTAAACTCTTTGGTCTTCATGATGCTGTTTGCTAAGATATGTTTTATTACACATTATTATGACGTGTAATTATGGAGAAACAGGAGCTCTGAGGATGGATTTGGACTGTTAATGTCAACAGTCTGCTACACTCACTCAGGTCTGCAGGGTGCATCTGATCACCATCACTCCACCCCGTAACAGCATTTATCTGTAATAAATGGACATTCGGTGCCACCCAGATGAGGATGAGGTTTCCTTTTGAGTCTGGTTCCTCTCAAATTCTACTTCTTATTCATCTCGGGGAGTTTTTGCTTCACCACAGTCGCCACCGGCTCACTCATCAGGGACAAACTCACACTTATAAAGAACATCATTTATTTTTATCACCACATTAAAGCTGAATCATACACTCTCATCACTATATGGACAAAAGTATTGGAATACCAGTCTTTTCCAGCAATATGTGGTTCTTCGCCAAACCTTTACCACACATTTGGATGTGGTAGCATGAAACTTCCCCCTCACTTGAATTAGGAGATCTAAACCAGTTCCAGCATGACAATACCACTGGGATGAATGTGAATGCTGACTGCTCCCTAGAAGTGGGAATTTACAAAGTTCAACTGTACTTAAGTCGATATTTCTGTTATCTGTACTTTACTTCACTATTTCTTTTTTGGACTTTCAAACTTTCACTTGTTACATTTTTTCACACAAATATCTGTACTTTCTACTTCTTACATTTTCAATCCAGACTTTAGTTTTCACCTGTTTGGTGAAACGTCAATGATTTTTCTTCTCACTTTCGCACCGTTTTCAGCCCATCAACCGATTTCCTGTCATTGTACGGCTTTTTCGATCCACTGGTGTATCATTTCCTGGCTGTCACACACCACAGTCGTAGGCTAGAGACCTCAGCGGGACGGATTTTCCCCGCAAAATATGTTATTTTCTCCCGCTCCCACCCACAATATTTAAGTTTTGTCCTACTCCCGCCTGCAAAAGCCTGCAGGTAAAATGTATAAGTAGTTTTATTTTCAGTGCACTGCTTCTTCTCACTACTCTGCTTTTTAGTTTTACTTGCTTCCCTTTTAAATATAAATAAAAAATAAATAGAAAATTAACAAACGTTTTGTTTTATTTGAGTTTGACTTTTTGCGTTATCTGTGACGCCAATTTCTGTTCTTATAAATCACAACCGTTGTGTGGAAAGTGGCATGTTGTGGCAAGTGGCAAGTTGTGCTTACGCCACGTTTACAAATGGGACCCCGGGACAGGAGACGCTGCAGAATGAAAAATGGAGTAACAGAAAAAAAACAGCAGGTGGCGAACAAAAGATTCAGGCCAAAAAACAAAGCAGAAAGTTTCCAAAGTATACCAAAGAAAACACAGTACAGTGTGTTTTTTAAAGTGCAGTAGTCCCCCGTTACGTTTTTTTGACTCCCTTGAATTAATTTTCTTTTAAACTTTTACCAAAAAATTCTCTAATGAAACGTCTTGTCTGTTGTCGCTGAGTTAGGAAGACGTGCACAAAGAGCCAACGTACCGGCACGATGTTCGCATAACAAAGCTTTTTAAGTATAACGAGAAAAAATTTCACGAATATTTTTGTTCGTGTAACAAAATATACATTCACCAGGACGTTTTTAAACCGAGGCACCACTGTGTTTTTATTTTGATGTAATATGGCAATTAAATGCACTAAATAGGTTTAGTGTTCACAGATCGCAATTTCAGCAATAAAAATGTCAATTTTTCTAAAATGGAAACAAATTTCTTGTTTTATTTAATAAGACCAAATTATTTTCTCTTGTATATTTAGTTTTGCTCTTAATAAAGTCTATTTCAGGTCCTAATTATAGCACTAAAAAAATGTCTAAAAGCTCAAGGGGCATGAATACTTCTATGCATACTTATAATCAATATACAGGTAGTCCGCTGTAGTTAGTAGTAGTTACGGTGGAGATGCATTCCCATTACTCCATCGTAACTGGAAAATATTCAAGACATGGCCTAGCCTACCCAGGAATCTTACAATTGGTGATGAGTATGATATAGTATACTGTAATTTATTTTATTTAGCAAAACAGAGCAATTTAAAGATCTGAATTAAATACAGTATATATGTACGTGGCAGTGGGCGCATGGAGGAGTGGCAGTTTGCGGGTGGAGGGCGGAGCATACGCTGATACGTTTGCCTGCAGTGTGATACATTTGGTCGTATCGCTATCGTCAATGTAAGGTCAAAAAAATCGTACGTCGAACTATCGTAACTCCATTCGAATATGATTTAAATGAAGAACATTGTTCTTTCAATCTTTGACTTACTTGGGGTGTCTGATGTCCGGCAGCGAGCGATCCAACGCGATGTTGTTGCTCACGTAGATGTTAAAGCCGTTCTCTTTGTACACCGAGTCGTCACACTCGTCCTCTGCAAGCGGATACGGCTTCCCCTGCTCCCCTTTCCCTACAATATACACATAATCTTCATGGTATACACATTTACATTGTATGCTTTTGTATGTGTCTCTGAAGGTGTTAAAGTGTGTGTGTGTGTGTGTGTGTGTGTGTGTGTGTGTGTACAGGAAAGCTTTAGTCATTATAATTCCTGGCTATTCATTTTCACAAGTCGTTGTAAACAGTGAGAAGGATGCAGATTTACAGTGCATTCATCTGAAAGCTTCTTACAGCTGTTTGTTCACGATCATTCATGCAAAACCAATTTGGTAAAAGAAAATAATAATAATTGAAGGCAAGCAATCGTTTAATCATGACTTTTTGGATCTTCGGTAGATTTATCTTTAATGTATTTATCTTTCATTTAGCCCCCAACCCAAAAAAAAAAATAATTTCGATTTTGTATGCATTATAAAACCTTAATCAAAGAATGTTTATTTGAATTTTTCAAAAAGAACAAAAAAAAAAAAACAAGGAAGAAATGAAAGCTCCTCATTAATTTAAAAAAAATTATTGGTTGCTACAAAACACTAAGATCTACTTGAAGAACAAATTAATTGTGTAGTAAAAGCCAGCTTTCATGAATAAAAGGAGTTGTGCCAAGTTACAGACATTTTTAACTTTCAACACCTTGGAAAAGTGATACATGCATTTATTTAATCAAGAAGGCTCGATCACTGCAATGCGTTTTACCTTGAGGCAACTAAGTCTGCTATTTCCCATCCCATATCCTGATAAAATACTGCTACTGGGTTTTTGGAATTGTACATATACACATACATATATATACACACACACACACACACACACACACACACACACACACGTATATATACATAGACATATACGTATTTGTCAAATTGACATTATAATGACATATTATATATATATATATATATATATCGCAGTGCGATCTGATTTTGATTTAATTTAAAACAATGCGATTCAATGCAATGGAAAAAACTTGTGCTCTACAATTCAGTATGGTACTAGTAGTTCACTTCTACTATAAATAACTTCTAACGCATGGCCCTTTTCCGCTCTTTGTAGTGCAAAAACATTTAGGAAGATGCAGCTCTACCTCTGCCATGTTAATCTGTATTCTATGTCACTCTCAGGTCTCCGTAATGTTGTGATACGTCATATTTACGTAGCAGCAGCGGTGCTGAAAGAACGGCCTCGAGAAACGGTTTAGCGACGAGAAATCCATCTAAATATCAAATATTGGTCACAGATTTTTGGTCATTTTCTAAATAAAAATCGTTAAAGACACTACTAATAATTACATAGAAATAAATTGTTGTTTTGTACTGATGCAAATATGTTCCAAATGATGCCTTGAGATACAAATGCCCACTTGTATCCTATGAACACTTTGTTAAATCGATGCAACACATTACCTTTGTGTGTATGTGTTTTTCTTCATCTTCCTATCATCATTAGGCAATTATATTCATATCTGCTCCTTAATCCGTTCATTAAGAATATCTTCAAGTCATAAAAAATTTAAGAAAATGATTATTATAAGGTTCTTAGAAGGTTTGACTTTTGATCAACAGATCTACAGGGATCCGGGCAGTGTGGGTAAGACCACAAGAGCGTGTTGTCAGTAATTTAATGGCAGTTTTCTGGCAGTTAGTGGAATTACAAAAGTGAATTTTAATGCTCAACCTCTCACAAAACGGCTCTTTCTCCTGCTGTTTGTGTGAATAGTGTCGTCTCTCTGTGCATAATTACCGGAAGCCTGCTCCCACTCCCACTCCTTACTGCCTTCTCTCAGGAGCGTGGTCTCAAACAGAAAATATGATTCAGAACACTGCATAACTTTCCTCCTTTTGGCCATTAAAAAAATGGCTAAGGAACAGCTTGACTGAATACTAAATGCCAACCTGTAACTAAAATATCACCAAAAACCCTAAAAAACAAGAAAACTTTTTATAATTCTACTATTGCGTTTTTAGCCATACTGAAAAAACGTATCATTGCATGTCCTTTCAAGAAAAAAAGATTCAGCACTGCACTGAAGAATTCTGATTGGTCAGAAAGTGATTAATTGTTTATTACAGCAGCTGACAGAAGCACTGTCTGAATTTCAAATCAACACTTTATATTAATGCACTTATTGTTGCTGAAGTAGCAGCTTCTTCACTTACAGCATATAGGAAATGAAAAGCGGATAATCTATGGCTAAATATAGACAAACAAGCTACTTCTGTATAATATAATTACAGTAGGAGTTAACGTCAATAAGTTTTCCTCCATGACAGCACAGATTATGTCTCCTGAATCTTCTTTTTCCTCTTCTTCTTTCACCTGCTCCTCATTTGTCTTTAAATCACTGTGCTCTCTAAATCTGCCCCTTCAAAACCAACCACATTTATGTCTTCCTTTACCACATCCATAAACCTCCTCCTTGGCCTTCTTCATTTCCTCCTTCCTGGTGGCTCCATCCTCAGCATTCTCCTACTGATATACCCCATGTCCAAATCATCTCAATCGCACCTCCCTCACCTTGTCTCCAAAACGTCCTACATGTGCTGTCCCTCCAATAAACTAATTTCTAATCCGTCCATCGTCGTCACTCCCAACAAAAACCTCAACATCTTCAGCTCTGCTACCTCCAGCTCCACCTCCTGTCTTTTACTCAATGCCACTGTCTCTAATCCATACAACATCTCAGGTCTCACCACAGACCTATAAACTTTCCCTTTCACTCTCACAGATACTTTTCTATCACAGATCACTCCTGCTATCACTCTTGTCCACCCACTCCATCCTGCCTGCACTCTTTCCTTTACTTCTCTAACACACTCTCCATTACTTTGAACAATTAACCACAGCGATTTCAACTCAAGTACTGTATGTCTAATGGATGCTGTACATGAATTATTAATTAATAATAACTAGAAAACAATAAAAACGACACTCTTTAGCAGATTGTTGACATACTACATAGTATCATTAAACATCCTACAAACAATGTTGCTACTGGACATTG
This sequence comes from Silurus asotus, assembly GCA_024362625.1. NCBI lineage: Eukaryota > Metazoa > Chordata > Actinopteri > Siluriformes > Siluridae > Silurus > Silurus asotus. The sequence continues at coordinate 3,954,999 of MU551567.1, read as the reverse complement.
CATGAAGTTTCATCATAATCCCAGTCACTAAATTAATATACACACATCATCAAAGTGGCGAGTTGTTTATGCAAAATTACGCACCCATGTTGTGATCGCATTAGCAGAAGGGAAGCGATCATGGCGTCCTAACTAACCTAATACCATTTTTATAAAAGGTTTTACAGGAAATGCTTGTTGCGCACCACTCCACTGCTCCATTAACGGTTATAAACAAGCTCGTACTGGATCCAATCAATTGTCACCCAAGGAGCACATTAGTTTCAAAGTTTGTCTGTCTTTCTGCACCACCCTGTGTGTGTGTGTGTGTATATATATATACACACACAGGGGTCTCAGCCAGCAACGAGACCCCTGCACCAGCGCCTAGACCATGAACAAAAGAGAGGGAAGCAATTCGGCATTAGGGCTAGGCTAAGGCTAAACCCGCATCAACCTTCCAACCATCTCTTCCAAGCATTTTTCTTTGCTTATGTACAGTCTCTTGCAAACAAAATGGAAACTGCTGCTCCATGTAACATCGCACAAGCGGATTAAGGAATGCAATGTCATGATTTTTGTGGAAACATGTCTCAACAACAACATTCGCAGCAGCACTATTGAGCTGGAGGGTCGCATTGTTTTCCAGGTGGACAGGACTGCAGGGGACTCTGGAAAGCGCAAGGTTGGAGGTCTGTGCAATTAACGTTAACAAATCATGGTGTGGTGCACGGACCGATAGAATTCTTAGCCATTGTTGTGAATGCGGTGTACATTCCTCCGGATGCTAATGCTAAGCTAGCTATGGAGGAACTGCACACAGCTATCAGCAAACAACAGTCTGCACATCCCAAAAGAGCTATTATTATTGCAGGAGACTTCAACCGCTCCAATCTAAAATCTGTAATACCAAAGTTTCACCAGTGTGTTACACCAGAGGAGACAACACACTGGACCAGGTATAAACAAACATACCTGACGCATACACAGCCATTTCCCTCCCCATTTTGATCAGTCTAATCACTTCTCTTTGTTTCTGCTCCCCAAATACCCACCACTGATTAGATGGGTTAAAACTGGCAGTGAGGACACTAAAGGTATGGCCAGAGGAAACCATTTCTTCTCAACAACAGTTTCAGGATACTGACTGGAACATGTTTGCCTTACAGCCCACACTGGACTCTAGATGCTGGACAGACATCTAAACATCCTCTGTTTTAGACCATATCAACACGTGCATTGACAACTTTGACAACGTTCCACCTTTATAAGTGGAAAGGCATCCAGACCATCACAGACTACAAACCAACACGTTGGTAGAGATCAAGGTGTTGGTTTGTAATCTGTGATGGTCTTCTTAACGGACACACTCAATCACTTTTTTTGCTTATTTTGATGAAGGCATAGGGCATTTCAGCTGGCACAGGTCTTTACTGACATCTTCAACCTGTCACTGGCCCAAACCATGGTTCCTACATGCCTGAAAACTAGAACCACCATACCAGTGCCTAGGAACTCAGCTGCCGAATGCCTGAATGACTTTCGCCCGGTTGCACTCACCCCTATTATTATATAGTGCGTTGAAAAACTAGTTCTGAATCACCTTACTGTGGGCCCACTGTACCACTTTCCCTGGACCCACATAAGTTTGCCTATCGCTCAAACAGGTTGACAGAGGATGCAGGTTTCCACAGCTCCTCATTCAGCCCTTACCCACCTGGATAAAAACAACACCTACATCAGAATGCTGTTCATTGGCTTTTTTATTTTTATTTTTTTTTATGGCTTTATTTGTTTTGTTTTAAATGCAGTCCTCCCCATGTACTGATTACCAAGCTTAGTAACCTGGTTATCTGCACCACCACTTGCAGATGTTATATGGACTTTCTCACCAACAGATCCCTGTCTGTTAGGCTGGCCAAACAGGTATCCTCTACCCTCGTTCGGAATACCGGCATCCCACAGGGCTGTATTCTGAGCCCAGTTCTATCTTAAATACTGTACAACCTTTAAACATGATCTAGAGAGCGGGCATTGTGATGTTGATTCCTGCATATGATTTTTTTTTTCGCGAGTTCCGTTTTTTGTTCTGACTTTTTCTACTTTAAACTTTTTTTGGGGGGTATCTTTTTTTCCATCTTAAATAATCCTGAAAAATGTCTTCCTGACTTGCTGTGCCTGTAGCTTGTTAACCCAAATACAACTAGTGTTGATTACATTCATTGCCTCACACAGATTATCTTAACTCTACCCGCTATTATAAGCACTATGTCGGTTGTGTGTCTGCCTTTAATCACAGGTGAGGACTCATTCGAGTTGCACACGGTGGAGATGAAGCTGGAGGCTGTGGAGAAACAGATCTGCGACCTACATGCAAAGCATGCCCAGCTGCGAGAGCGGAAAGTTGTGCTGGAAACATCCCGGGTGGACGTTTACTTGTCCAAGGTAAATTCTCGGGTTGAATCTAATACTCCTAGCACCTCAACTCCATGTGTTCCCTGCCCAGGCCTAGACCACGGCCCAGCCAGGTATCGTTCACTCTGGGCACCACAGACCCTGAATGCTGCAGCAGCGGAAGGTGCAAGCCAAGCCCCGGTGGAGGACTAGATTAAACCAAATAAATATGGGTCTAAATGAGTCTACACCGTATGGATATGGTTATAAGCATGAGCCCCGTCAGACTGGTCATGGGGGTGGTGTTGCAACCATTTACAGTGCCCCCCTAAATGTTAGTCAAAGATAAGAATTCAGGTTAAAATCATTTGCAGTGCTTGTTTTTGAAGTTGTACTTTTAGACAAACATTAAAAACCTCTACCATCTCTCGCTTTGGCCACTGTGTAAAGACCCCTAGGGCCCTACGTTCATTTTCATTAAGAGTTTGCTCGTCTTCTTTCAGACCTCTTGATCAGTTTTTATAAAGTGCTGCTTGTAGGAGATTTTAATATTCATGTAGATGATGTAAATGATGCCCTAGGATTACCATTTGTGGACGTATTAATCTCTTTTGGGGATAAACATCATTAGGCCGACTCATCGTTTTAATCACACACTAGTATTGATAATATCCCACGGAGCAGACATCACTGATATAGATATTTTACCTCAGAGTTATGATATCACACTATTATCTCATGCTGTACACACTACCGGGAGAGCAGATTAGCTGCGCCTTACCACGTTATCGACTTGGTAGGACTATTGTTCTGACCACCAAAGACAGATTCACAAATAACCTGCCTGATTTATCTCAATTTCTCACTTAACCTTGATGAAATGGCTAACAACATAGACATTATCCTCACTAGCACATTAGACACTGTTGCCCCCATCCGATTAAAAAAGGTTAGAGAAAAAACACCTGCACCATGGTTTATTAGTCATACGCATGCCCTTAAAAGAACAGGCAGTAATCTGGAGAAAAAATGGAGGAAAACTAAATTGGAGGTATTTAGAATTGTGTATAAAGACAGTATGCTCAGCTACAGACAGGCGCTAAAAGCTGCTAGAGCTGAACACCTGAGCAAACTCATAGAAAACAACAAAAACAATCCCAGGTACAGTGGCTAAACTAACAACGAATCAGGTATCTGAAAAACGCGTCCCATCGAAGTTTAGTAGTGAGGACTTGATGTATTTCTTCACTGGAAAAACTATCAATATTAGAAAAACAATTGTGGAGGTCCAACCTCTGACAGCATCTCCTGACACAATCTCACCTAAAACTCCTACAACTACACTGCTTTACACGTACAGGACAGAAAAAAGCTGAATGATGTTATTACCAAAGCTAAATCAACATGTCAGTTAGATCC
>MU551567.1:3793499-3951021 GCA_024362625.1 Silurus asotus | reverse complement strand
ACCACGTTATCGACTTGGTAGGACTATTGTTCTGACCACCAAAGACAGATTCACAAATAACCTGCCTGATTTATCTCAATTTCTCACTTAACCTTGATGAAATGGCTAACAACATAGACATTATCCTCACTAGCACATTAGACACTGTTGCCCCCATCCGATTAAAAAAGGTTAGAGAAAAAACACCTGCACCATGGTTTATTAGTCATACGCATGCCCTTATAAGAACAGGCAGTAATCTGGAGAAAAAATGGAGGAAAACTAAATTGGAGGTATTTAGAATTGCGTATAAAGACAGTATGCTCAGCTACAGACAGGCGCTAAAAGCTGCTAGAGCTGAACACCTGAGCAAACTCATAGAAAACAACAAAAACAATCCCAGGTTCCTTTTTAGTACAGTGGCTAAACTAACAACGAATCAGGTATCTGAAAAACGCGTCCCATCGAAGTTTAGTAGTGAGGACTTGATGAATTTCTTCACTGGAAAAACTTTCAATATTAGAAAAACAATTGTGGAGGTCCAACCTCTGACAGCATCTCCTGACACAATCTCACCTAAAACTCCTACAACTACACTGCTTTACACGTACAGGACAGAAAAAAGCTGAATGATGTTATTACCAAAGCTAAATCAACATGTCAGTTAGATCCCATTCAAACTAAATTATTGAAGGACGTGTTACATACAGCTGGTGATCCTCTTCTAAATATTATTAACTCCTCACTATCTTTAGGTCACGCCCCTAAACCCCTCAAGTTAGCAGTTATTAAACCCCTAATTAAGAAACCTAATTTGGATCCAAACACACTATCAAATTACAGACCCATTTTAAATCTTCTGTTTATGTCTAAGAGTTTAGAGTTTAGAGTCTCTTCCTTACAAAAGAACAATATCTTTGAAGAGTTTCAGTCAGGTTTCAGGCCCCATCATAGCACAGAAACTGCTCTAGTTAAAATCCCTAATGACCTGTTTTAGCTTCAGACCAAGGCTACATCTCTCTGTTAGTTTTACTAGATCTTAGCATTGCATTCGACACTATAGATCATGACTTTCCTTTGGATCGCTTACATAATTACAGAATTGCACTGGCAGTCAGGCACAGGCAGTAAGCTGGTTTAAATCCTACCAGTCTGATCGTTACCATTTTGTAGATTTAAATGGAGAGCTATCCAGGTTAATGCAAGTAAATTATGGGGTACCACAGGGTTCAGTTCTAAGACTCCTGCTTTTCACAATATACATCCCTTTCTTGTGAAATATTATTAGAAGACATGAGATTATCTTCCACTGCTATGCTGGTGATACTCAGCTATACATATCATCAAAACCAGACGATACGCTCAATTGGCTCAATTTACTGATTGTGTTAAAGAATTAAAAGATTGGATAATGCATAACTTTCTATTATTAAATTCTGATAAAACAGAGATTTTGCTCATCGGCCCAAAATCTAGTACACAGAAGCTCCAGCATTTCAACCTGCATTAAGACAGATGTTCTGGAACTACTAGTTCAACGGTAAAAGACCTGGGAGTTATTTTAGATACCAACTTGTCTTTTAAAAATCATATCAACCGTTATTACAAAAACATTGTTCTTCCAACTTGGAAATATTGCTAAGCTAAGAAACATGTCTATATCTGATGCAGAGAAGCTCATCCATGCGTTCATGACCTCCAGACTGGACTATTGTAATGCATTACTAGGTGGATGTCCTGCATTATTAATAAACAAGCTTCAGTTTGTCCAGAATGCAGCAGCAAGAGTTCTCACAAGGTCAAGAAAATATTACCATATAACCCCAGTCTCCTCATCCCCACACTGGCTACCTGTTAAGTTTCGAATCGACTACAAACTACTGCTACTTACCTAAAAAGTCCTAAATGATTTGGTTTCCATGTATCTCTTCAGTCTTCTAACACGCTACAATCCGTCACGCTCCTTGAGATCTCAAAACTCGGGACTTCTAGTAGTTACTAGAATAGCAAAGTCCACTAGAGGTGATAAAACATTTTCATATTTAGCTCCTAAACTTTGAAATAGTCTTCCTGACAGTGTTTAAGGCTCAGACACACTCTCCCAGTTTAAGTCCAGATTAAAGACATTTAATCAACAGTTATAGGAAAGCAATCAGTGAGGGAAAGGTGTGATGAGGAGTTAGTGATGGCAACCCAAAGTTATAGATTCAATTAATTTTTTAATAAGAGTACATTACTTTTTTTTCTAGCAATTTCACAATGCCTACAATTGATAAGTTATTACATGATTAAGAATCATAATTGATTATTTTATTTCCATCCTCCTCTCTCTCTCTCTCTCTCTCTCTCTCTCTCTCTCTCTCTCTATCTCTCTCTCTCTCTCTGGAGAATAAGAACAATGAGACTTGCCTAAACGTTTTTTATTTCAATTATCTCGACTGGTCTGACCATCTCTCAGGATAAGAGGTAGGTAAACATCCAGAATCCTTTCTGTTCTTTCACCGAGGTGGTGGAATGAACTTCCTCTAGATATCTGAACAGCTCACTCACTGCACTCACTCATCTTCAAACGACAGTTGAAACCTTCCTCTTCCTGTAACACTTTAACTAGTGCTTATTTTTCCCTGTTTGTTTTATGTCCTTATGTATACAAAAAGTGTGCAATTATTCCTCTCAACAGAGTTTTGGGATGATGGTATCCTGCATGTGCATCTTAGTAAACCGGTGTTAAAGTATTAATTTATAAAGCACTTTTAGTCCTCCGATCTATGGTGTGTTATGTAGCTCTATGATGTGTTATGTAGCTCTATGGTGTGTTATGTAGCTCTATGGTGTGTTTTGTAGCTTTATGGTGTGTCATGTAGCTCTATGATGTGTTATGTAGCTCTATGGTGTGTTATGTAGCTCTATGGTGTGTTATGTAGCTCTATGGTGTGTTATGTAGCTCTATGACGTGTTATGTAGCTCTATGTTGTGTTATGTAGCTCTGTGTTGTGTTATGTAGCTCTATGGTGTGTTTTGTAGCTCTATGATGTGTTATGTAGTTCTATGGTGTGTTATGTAGCTCTATGATGTGTTATGTAGTTCTATGGTGTGTTATGTAGCTCAATGATGTGTTATGTAGCTCTATGGTGTGTTATGTAGCTCTATGACGTGTTATGTAGCTCTATGGTGTGTTATGTAGCTCTGTGTTGTTTTATGTAGCACCAAGGCTCTGGAGAAACATTGTCCTATTTCATTGTGTACTGCATCAGCAGGAAGTGGAGGCTCAGTGGTTGAGGTATCCGTGAATTCAAATCCCTGCACCAAGCTGCCACTCCTGGGCCCCTGGGCAAGGCCCTTAACTTAGCTGCTTTGTTGTATAAATGAGATAAATGTAGTGTAAGTCATGTGTATAAATGCTGTAAATGTAAAACGTAAGTATAAAATATATGGTTGGAATGACAATAAAAGCTTTCTGACTTCGTTACACACTGTGAAAGAGCTCTTATTATAAAAAAATACTATAAATCAGACCATGGACATTCATACAAACCTAGAACTTGGAGCCACACCAGTGCCTGCTGTTATAGAGCATTATCATCACATTCTGACCAATCATGAGATGGTGCTGTGAATGTGAGCACCTTGGTGATACTGGGGTTTGATCCCCCAACCTTCTGATTAATACCCAGAGCCTTAACCACTGAGCAACCACTTCTCAATCCACAAAATATAGAATACAGCTGAATTATGGTTCTCTGTTGTATAATATGTACATGCAAATACAATCTCATCTGCAGCAGTTAAACCGTCATCTTCTACAGTCACCCAGAAAGCAATTTGTTGATCAAATGCGAGCAGATTGGAGCAAATCCATTATTTAAATCCCCTGCTTTCATATTCCGATGTCTGAAATTAGTGGGTCGTCATGAAAAATAAATGCACGGCTAGACGCCGGGGCTGTTATCATATGATTTGCCACCAACAGATGGTGTTTATGGTTAAGTCTCTGACGTAACGGACTTTGTGTGATGATGGGATGGGATGTGATGTGATGTGATTGCGGAACCCAGAAAAGAGACTCCAAAGACCCTGAATACACTCTGGTGGGAAAAAACAAACAAAACACTATTGCATCACACTGTCTAATCTCACGGATCAATCTGCTTAATACACTGACTTACGAGTCCATTATAGTCCCAACACTGTACAGCTATAAACTCCTCTGTAAGGTGCTTATTGATTAATCAGGCTTGTTGATGGCTTTTATCTGCGAACATGGCACGCTGAACTGGGGGAATATTTCTTCTCACTTCTGTATTGGCTTGAATCAAAGGAAAAAAGGGGTTTACGGTACACAAAATTCACGGTTTGGTTTAATTTTGGTACAGTAAGGGGGAAAATGCTGTCTTTTTTTTATTAACAGTTTATTATTATTACCTAAATATGATTTTCATAACATGACTTTTTTAATTATATTAAATTAAGTAGCCAATTAAATTGGTACGAATGAAATCGAGTAAATAAAATTTAATAAATTGAAAATTCTAATTTAATAGTTAATATTTGTTAGACCCCATTTGTCAGATTTCATAGATGTGTGTGTGTGTGTGTGTGTGTGTGTGTGTGTGTGTGTGTGTGTGTTTTACATTTAATATTACATTTTCTAAAGATTTGATCTACTTAACTGTTTTACTTATTACAGAAGACTAACAAATGTCTTCATTCCGTCCATCCTTCATTTATTCGCTCCCTCGATATGCATATTTTCTCCTTTTAACAGAAATTCTTGAAGCTGGACATAAAATGCCAAAGTATCCATACTGCTATTACTGACACGAGAACTGATTCTTTAGCGTTTTTATGCATGCGCATTGAAACACTGATATATAGATGTAAGTAAATAAATAGATGTAATAAAAGATGAATGGATGGAATGATGGACAGATGGATGCACTGACTGATAGGTGTGTGAATGGATGATGTAATAAAGAGATGGGCAGAAAGATAGACATGCAAACAAAAGAACAAAGAGATGGATGAATGGATGGATTGGTGGATCAGATAGATGGATAGGTGAGTGGATTGATGCACTAAAAGCTACATGGATAAATAGAGAGACAGACAAATGGATAATTGAATGATGAATGGATGGATGGATGGATGGATGGATGGATGGATGGATGAACCAGCTAAAGAATAGAAAATCAATGGATAAATGAACATGTGGATGGATGAATTAATAGATAAGATAGAAAAATAAGTGAGTGGACAAATGAATAAATGGATGGATGGATGGATAGATAGATAGATAAATATGTGAGATAGACAGACAGACAGATGGATAGGCAAATGGATGGACTAACTGACAGTGAAATAGATGGGTGGATGGATGGATGGATGGATGGATGCATGGATGGGTAAATAAGTGAGATAGACAGACTGACAGATGGATAGGCAAATGGATGGACTAACTGTAGAATGTATGATGAATGGATAGATAGATAGATAGATAGATAGATAGATAGATAGATAGATAGATAGATAGATAGATAGATAGTTAGTTAGTTAGTAAATCTCAGGTTTGTAAGCAGCAGGTCACATGTCCATAAATCCAGGATTCTCTCTTTTACTGAATCCAGAAAATCTATATATTTTTCAGCTGCACAGAAACATCACACATATAATCAAACACAAATAGATCGAGCGATCACCTTCAGCCTGAGGCAATACTTCAGTAGGTTGGATAACAGAGAAAAGAAAAAGAGGAGAATGAATGAGTAAACCGCTGAAAAAACGCGTGTTCCAGGTAGTGAGCTGTAGTGAGCTTACCGACACGCATCTCGTCTCTCCTGATGCTCTCGTTATCATGCCAGTCTCTTCTTCTCAAGCCGTCTGTCCAGCTGTAAACGTGTCCCTCACTCAGTCCGAGCGAAAATCCCTGAAAAGGAGAAAGTCCACTGTTACCCTGCAGCATTTCCACTTTTTCTCCGCTAGGCTTCTACTCATGCAGGATTGATTACAAATTTCAAAAAAGTCATGAAAACAGAGGGACGAAGACTTGGTACATTATATGGACAAAAGTTTATGGACACCTGATTTTATAGGGTTTTTAAACATTTCATTCTACAATTAGTCCCCTGTTTACTCTTATAGTGACCTGGGTAGATGTTCGACTAGATTTTGGAGTGTGCTTACGGGCTCATTCAGATACAAGAGCGTTGTAAGGTTGTAAGATCGTAGGTGAGATGAGGATGCCTGGGGTGCCTCACCAAATCACCCCAAAGGTGTTGAGGTCAGAGCTCTTTAGCAGGAGATCTTCCACTCCATTCCATTTGAACCACATCTCCACAGGAATGATCAGGAAAAGGCAGGTGTCCCAATACTTTTGTCTGTACAGTGTACTTTATCAAAGAGGCTCAGGAAACATCATAAATATCTCGGTCCTCGACGCCTCGTTTTTCTTTCGATCTGCTACGTTTACGGCGGTGTGCATTTCATTATACTGAGATACACAAGTGAACAAAAGTAGTTGCATCAACACACACACACACACACACACACACACACACACAACACGTCTCCCTATGGTGCGTCTCCTTTTTGAGGATTTTCAAACTTTTTTTTTGTGCCATAAACCAATTTGTCTTTCTTTTATTCTGTGGTTTTTGCTTCAGGTGTATACATTAGTCAAGCGCTAAAACCCCGAGCTGCTTTCAGATGTCGGAGAAAAATACAGATGTACTCGAGTTCCTCCAAACCATCACCTATTTTTTGCCATAAAAAAAACAAAAAAACAACGTATTCGTGCAATAAAAAGCGAGAAGCGGTGGAAGTGAAAGAGTCTGACCGAGAACTGGAGCGCTTCCATTTTCAGCGTTTGACCTGCTACCTGGTATTTATCTTGCCCGAGGTCTGTGTTTTTCTTCGCCTCTCCGTTTCGGCTGGTAATGCGAGAAACCGAGCGTGCTCGAGGAAATTTACATAACCCCAGACCTTGATATGAAATCATTTCTCCTCCGCCTGCTGAAAAGGTAATTCCATTCTTCGAGAGCACCGTTTTAGGACTTTATTTATTTATTCTGCTGGTCGGCGTTTTTTTGCGCAACTCGAGGATCCGATGCCTCTGAGGAAAAGGAGCACCGTCCATATCCAGCTCATAAAGATGAGGTCACGCGGAGGCAAAATGCAGCCAGAAATATTTCATTACCTGCCCTCGAGGGCAGAGCTGTTAACTACGAGGATTGAATTTCTCAGAATAAGGGGCCGTGTAGGATGCCTTCTCTTGCTGCCCCCCTGCATGCAATCAAGCAGAGTGTGAAAGATCTCACACACACACACACACACACACACACACACACTCCAGTAGTGTAAAGTATTTGAGTTTATGTACATTGTTATTGTACTAAAGTAATTTTTACTTTAAAACTTTCTAGTTTTACTGAGTATCAAAAATATGAGCAACTTTTAGTCTCTACTCAACTGCATTTATGATTCAATACACCGTATTTTCCGGACTATAAGCCGCTACTTTTTTTCCACGCTTTGAACTCCGCAGCTTAAACAACAAAGCGGCTAATTTATAGATTTTTCCTGGGTTTTTCCCGGTTTCACAAACTTCAAGCCAAAAAACTGAACCCCATAATATTAGACCAATGAAATTTCCGAACAGGTTCATGTGAACCAATGAAATTCTTTATAATAAATCAGATGCGCTCCCACTGAATCGGGCCGCACCACATCATAAATATGGATGATGTTCCTCTGACGTTTGACCTGCCGCTCACTCGGACAGTCTACAGGAAATGTGAATCATTTGTCACGCTGAAAACAACCGGGCATGAAAACACACTTCACCTGTGTTCTGAGCTGCACGGCATCGGGAGAAAAGCTTCACCGATGGTGATTTTTAAACGCACGACGAAGCCAAAAGATAAACTCCTGAGAGAAATTGTTGTGAAAGGAAGGAGGAAGACAGTGAACAATGACTTTCTTGGTAGGCTACTGTTTAGATACAAGCCGTGTAACAGACACTGTCTTTCATTAAAGCCTGTGTAAAGTTCATTAGTTTCAGTGTAGACTCTGTAGGCTTATACACAGGTGCGGCTTATTTATGTGAAAAAAAAAAATCTGTGTCAAATTCAGTGGGTGGGGCTTATATTTGGGTGTCCGGAAATTACGGTAAAAAGTTGTTACTTCACTATATTTTAATAAAAAATGACATTTTGCATATTAATTCTAACGACGAAATTTTACTTTATTTTGATCTACTTTGATCCTGTAATTTTAGATCTTCATTGAAGATATAAATTTTTTTTTTAAGTTTGCTTTGTCTTTTTTTGAGCGACTTGTTTGATCTCGGTTTCATTCTGCCGTGTTGAAGAGGTTGTTGTGTTGAGGGTTAATGCAGTGTTCAGGTGGACAATTTGGTTCGTATTTTAGGAAACAAAAACTCAAAAAATCATCTGTTTTGGGTTTTTCACTAAAATGTGTCTTGGTGTCGAGGACTTGTGCATCTTTGAGCCTGCTTTCAATACGAGTTAAATACTCAGGTACTGTTCAAATCATAAATAAAGTTTTGCAGTAGGATATCTATACTTTTACTCAAGAATGGTTTTCAGGTACTTTTTACACTTCTGACACACACACACACACACACAGTCCACTTGTTTTGAATACTCCTGAATAGCACTGCTGCTATCAATTATTTTAGTAATCGACTATTCTGGCGTTCATCCCATCGATTAATCGAGTAATCGGATAAGAAGTACTTTTCTTTTAGCGCAATACTCATTGAGAGAGAGAAAATAAGCCGGGTCTCTTACAATAACAAGTCATTAGTTTTGCTTTTTGGAAAAATTATAATTTTTATTGCTGAAATTGCATAAAAAATATAGTTAAAAACTAAATCCATTTAGTACATTTAATTGGCGTATTACATTGAAATACAATTTCAGTGATTTTAAAAAGTGATTGGCTGTGTAGAGGAGGTTATGGGAAACTTTTCCTTTAATGAAACTCAGAATTATTCTCACTCATGTATTTATGATTTATTTATGTATTAAATCTCAGCACAGTATCGCAATGTGGTTTTCTTGTCTCTGGAAAAGCTGCTTGAAATTTTCCATGCAGTAAATCCACGTGTTTATCGGCAGCTTTAGATTCCTGTTCCGCTTCCTGCTCTACGGCGCCCCTGCGAAGAGACTTAATGTATTTAACCAAAAATATAGTTTCAAATGATCCCAAACTTTTGCCCAAATCTTCTCCTCGCCCCTCGCTGCTCATGTGATCAAAATCTAATTTTATTTGTCACATAAAAATACATACAGCAGGCAGTGAAATGCTTTTTTATGACGGTCCGGCATTCGAGCGTCATTAATAATAGTCCGTGGAAAACACAGTGCTTGTGTTTTGTTAAATAGACTAAACGAAAAAAATGTATTATTCGAGTTTCTCGAGAAATCGTTGCAGCACCAAACCTGAAACTGGCATGGAAAACAAAAAACAGCTAATACATAACTATACTGTAGCCATTCGAAAATATAAAAAAAAATCTACAGTAATGCAAATACACAATGCCAAGCAGTGGCAGTGCAGTCGTTCTGCTGAAGTTCTGCTCAGAAGGTCATGAGGAATCATTACAGCGCTCTTAACCCTCAACTCTTTAGTTGTATGAATGAGATCAATGTCAATCAGGAAAAGCAGCTGCCAAATACTGTAAACTTATATACGTTTTTGGTTGCAAAGGTACACGTATTCGTACCAAATCCTTTCAGAAATATTTCTAGTGCGCTGTAAAACTCAGATTTTGTTTTGTGCATGCATCCACTTCTTTAACATTTTGTGTCCAGCTTCAAGAAAATCCTGACAATTCCACATACTGTGGGTTTGAATAAAAGGATGGAAGGAATAAATGCTAAAATAAGTACAACAGTTAAGTAGATCATATCTTATTATATAGCTAAAATCAAAAATTACATGTAAAACACACACACACACACACACACACACACACACACACACACACACACACACACACACACACACACACAGTATAATACACACCTGTATTACCCAAATGGGGTCTTACAAATTTAAACTACTTGACTAAATTGAGTAATCAAATTAATTTTCACAATTAAATTGATTTAATAAAATAAAGGAAAAAATGTCATTAACATACAAAAAAAAGCATTGCATTATTTTAGAATTATTATATGACATTTTTTTTATAAAGACATATGATGTAAAAGTGTAAAACTGTGTAAATAAGTGTAAAGAGTGTTTATTCTGAGTTACTTTAGACGTCTCGTCAGTTAGAAACCAGAGTAACCGTTCTCCTCTGACCTCTCTCATCAAGAAGATGCTCGCTGAATTTTTGTTTTTGTTTTTCCAGATCGGTATTTTTTACAGTAATAATAATAATAATAATAATAATAATAATAATAATAATAATAAAAAATCTGCTCGGTGAAAGAGATGTGCATGTGGGAGATGTGCAGCTTCTGAAATATTCAAACCAGTCCATCTGCCAACAACATCTGAGTAACCTCAACATTCATCAACTCATGTTCTGAAGCCTCAATTTGACAGATTGTTTTTTTTTTTGTATGTAATGTAAAAAAAAAAACATCTGAAAGTATCTGCACAGTCCACTGATAGCTCTTTAATAACACATCACATTTCCGCTTCTTACTCTAGCGGCCTGAGTCAGCCTTGAATAAATTTGCGCTTCGTTTTCATGCAGCTCACGCTGTGATTTTTCCTTCTTTTTTTTTTTTTTTCCTTTTTTTTTTAATCCAGGGAGCCCCGTTTCATTCGTTTTTTTTTTTTTTGTGTCTCTGTGTTCCTTTGGCTGATTCGGCCATGCGCAAAAACCTCGAACGTGCTGGCATGGCTTTAACGCTAAAAAAACAAGAGCAAACAATTTACCAGGCAACCCGGGGAAAGTAAGAAGCGGGAAAAAACATCCAATGTTGTCTTGTTTTTCTGTGGTTTGTAAAGTGCACGATGCCAATCCAGCAGACGGTGAAGGACAAAACAATTTCATGCATCACAAACAGCATCAAGTACCTGTGCTCTTCTGGCATGATAGAGCAAGATAAACTAACAAGTACTTCCCAAAGCGCACAGTCTTGCATACAAAACAGTGTTTCGCACCTCCATTAACACGTGCACACAATAAGCCAATTAACACGCAAACTCTTTCTGCAGCTGTAAACAAATCCGCAGGTTTAGTGGAGTCATGCGGCGTCACCGTCGCCCCCATGATGGGGTTTTTATCTTTTACATAATCACGTCATACATTTTACAGTACCTCTTCATACTGACATTAAGTTCACACACAATTCCCCTTTGGGAAATTTGTGGAAACCTGACCATTAGGTGTACTTTATGAACATCCCATAATAAGCTCCACTCACCCAGGAAAGTGCTTGTGACGATTTTTTATTTTAAAATCCGTAACTGATGTAGGGTGAAGTTCTAATTTATCCTAAAGGTGTGCAACAGGGTTCAGGTCTGAGCTCTATAACAGGTTACTCAAGATCTTCCACTCCAACCATATTTTTTTATCAATCAAATATGTTTTGTGCAAAGGGGCATCAGTCTGCATCCATCAATCTGTTCATCCATCCATCTGTTTATCCATCCATCAACAAATTGTCCTTCATCTTACAATAATCGCACCATACATTTGATTTCTTAATATTTGCATTAAGTTTGTGCAGATTTACTTCTTGGAGAAATGAAGTACATCTATTTAATTATCCAATCAGTCCACCGATTTTGGTATCAGAATCAGCATCCATTCATACACCAATTTATCTATATATTTATTAAGGCATCCATCTATCCATCGATTATCCATTCTTTAGTTGGTCTATCATTGATCAATCTATTCATCATTTTTTTCAGAAATCTTCATCCATCATTCAATCCATCTGTCAGTTTGTCTTTCCATTCATCCATCTATCCATTTGTTTTTTCATCCATCCATCCATCTGGTTTTTCATTCATCCATCCATCCATTTATCCATCAATCCATCCATCAATTCTCTAGTTAGATTATTTACTCACCATTCAGCCATCAAGCCAACCACCCACCCATCCTTACTTTAGTAAGTCCATTCACCCAACCATTCATCACTAAAGCCATCAATCTATCCATCTATTCTTCAGTTATTTCATCCATCCATCCATCCATTCATCCATCTTCTCAACCATCCACCAATTTTTTTTAGTTAATCCATTCACCCATACATGCTTCCTCCATCCATCACCACATATTTATTTATCATCTAATAATTATACCATACATTTTCTCTCTTCATATTTACATCTGAATATTATGCATTGTCCATGAAGAAATTAGGCATCTCAAATTTTTTTTTTTTTTTTTTTTTTTTGACTTCAATTCAAGACTTCAGTACATCTTAAATTTTAAAACCGTCTCTACACTAAATGTACTTTAGAGTGAACTTTCGCATGGCAAAAAAATATTCTTAAAACATATCCAATAAGTGCCTTTTAAGCATGAAAAACTCAGGGTCTACCATTCTGCAACCAAATATGATAACGTTATGCACGAATGTGGTGTATGGAAATATATATAACATTCAACATTAAAATAAGATTCAAGGCACAGTTTAGTGTAAAATCCTCTAGAATGAAGCAAACCTGTGATTTTATAGCAGCTATAATAAGACAAAGTTAAATATATACACTTGTCTGTTGTGAAACCTTCTAATAATGTAAAAAACTCTGACACTGGAGACTCCTTCCAGAAATGAATAGAAAAATTTACAGTATAAACAAATTCATGTTTTGTTTTTTTTTTTCATTTTGAAAGGACATTTCTAATGTGTTTTATAAGACGGAGATTGTGCTGAGTGTTTGTTATATCTGCCTCTGCTCAGAATTTGCAGCTGCGCTACCGTCAGAGCTGCTATTCTAGAAAATTCATCAACACTTATCACCAAAGCACTATGGTATATGTGAAACACAAACACACACACACACATACACACTAACACCACATCACCAAACGTTATGAGATCCTTTTTAGCTCCAGAGCACACACTCTGTCTTGTGTGAGACGGCTGACCTTGTCATCGTCTGTCTGCGGTCTCCTGAGGCCAGCCATGATGGGGGAAAAAAAAGTGCCACTTCATGGACTTAAAGTTCAAAAGTTCACTGAAAGCTGAGCACCTCTCCCTCTTCACTCAACATTTCTTTCATTCCGGTGCTCTCTGGCACATCTGGTGGTTCCCTGGCAGTCTTTCTGCTTCCTCCACACTGATTCCAGTAAATTTAGCAATTACTGACTCGGCACAGAAAGCAGTGGGGCGACCGTCTGCACAATGTTCTGCTACGAGGCCGATGGAAACCTGCCCGTAGATTCAGCCTTCATAGGGGTTTATTTGATTTATTTCACAGGGTCCGTTTGCTGAAATAGAAAAAAAAACTCTTGGAGGGGCGTATGAACAAAAGCTAAACAAAATGAAAACGGAAAAAGCAGCTGCGAGCGAAATGGTGCTGACGTAACCCAGTTCTTCACATGGAAATATGCAATTGATACGGAATTAATATTAACTGTCTACTACAACAGGGGTGGCCAACCTGTCAGAGACCGAGAGCCACATTTTTTACTGTGTTTCCGCAAAGAGCCACATCATACACATGGACATCACCCATCCACACCCCTCTGCTCAGCCAGATTTATTGTAAATGTCACACACCAACATAATGACAGAAATTGACTCCTACAGTTCTAAGACCACAGGACAGTCATTTTCAACAATGAACATTGTGTGCACTGTCTCACACACACAAACTCTGTTTAACCAAGTCCACAAACAAAAATATAATAATTTACAATAGCGTTTTTCTTTTACTGTGCATGTTACTTAGTGGGACTTTTGGCATCCTTGCCTTGATCCTTGCCACTCAAAGCAATTTTTTCACATGTGTGTCAGTCAGAACAGATCAGTGCTTTGATTTCACGTGTTTCAGGGTAGAAAACACAGACTTTGTGGGGTTTTTTTATGTGCGTGTTCACGTCGCTTGAGTTCAATAGGGTATTTTAATCAAATGCGCATGTGCGTGAGATAAATATACCGCAGGGGTGGGCAATAAATTTTTACAAGGGGCCACTTGAGAAAGCTGAATTGTGTCAGAGGGCCACACCAACGATAATATTTTAGGGATGCACCGAAATGAAAATTCAATTCAAATGGCAATGAAATCCATTATTTTTTTTGTTTTATGCATTTTTGCCTCGGCACCATCACTGGAAAAATTTCCTGCCCCTGAACGTAAGAGCCGCATGAAACCAGCCAAAGAGCCGCATGCGGCTCGCGAGCCGCGGGTTGGCCACCCCTGTACTACAATGTCTCAGGACCAAAGTTTGCATTAACAGTTCTGCATTTATACGCTGCACACCTCAACAATAATGGAACTGTAATGAATGGACATTCGGTGTTGAGGACGAGGATGGGGTTCCCTTTTGAGTCTGGTTCCTCAAGGTTTATTCCTCATGCCATCTCAGGGAGTTTTTCATCACCACAGTGACCACTGACTTTCTAATTAGGAATAAATTAAGTTAAATAATGCTAATGTGCTTTTTTTTTTTTACAAAAGTACATTACTGGACGCAAGTACGGACCCATACACACACAGTTACAATTGTCCTCGGTACACCCAGGTCCTCAGTATGCACAAATCCTCAGTACACACAAGTCCCCAGAAATAAATTTGAAAAAAAAAACACCCTTCAATACACATACAAGTCCTAGGTTTGTCTCTAGCGTGATGCTGAATTTTTCTCTGCTGAATGCTTTAATGTCCTTGGATAGATTTTAGGCATTGTGCTCGACCTAACACCACTGTCCTCATCTTCATTCTAGTGGCACTCGAACATCACACCCAGGAATCCCGTTACAACGGCAGAGGTTTGGCAGGATCCAGGTTTATAGGAGCACGCGTGAGGTTTGCTGCGTGTACCTTTGAGCAGAACCAGGAGCAGGACTGCAGTGCAGGCTTTCTACTGACAAGGCAACACGCACATTTTGCTTTCCTTTTTGACACCTTAAATCCCGAAATAGCATCACTACAAGCTGTGAGGCTAGACCACACGTGTGCACACACACACACACACACACACACACACACACACACACACACTTTTCCATTGAAAAAAAAAAAAGGGTTGGCCCTAGCATCGATACTGTAGGGACGGCAGAAAAAACGAGCTGAACATCAAGCGTGAATATACTTCTTGCCCTGTTCTTCTGCTAAAGCAAAAATACTCATCAAATATCATCACGTTTAGATGCTTTCACGTGTTAGAATCTGATGCTGTTTTCTTTTAAAGACTCCAGAGCACTTCAATAAAAGGAGCTAAGAATTTAATCTGTAGCATACTGTATGTAAGACCTAAAGTGTATATACACACACACACACACACACACACACACACGTCAAATTTGATATCACAATGCCCCTGTGATATTTTTGAGCCGACTCTGTATCTTTCCAGCATTAGACTCGTTGCTCCGTGGCTTCTTCTTGGACTCGGATTTTGCTCAGGTTTGTGCAGCTATTTAAGTCCCACTCGATTAATGTCAATACATTAACAGTAAAAAGAAACCCTGCAACACGGGACAGTTTGTGAGGACATTTGACACTTGTCCTATTATTGTAAGGACATCAGGCTTATTTTGGTTCTCCCAGAGTGCTAAATGTGTACACACACACACACACACACACACGTACATTTGTCTTATTATCCTATCTGGCTTGTAAAGATTTATCACCATCCTAATGCCCTGACAAAGCCAAAAGAATCAGATATTCCTGCTCTCGCACACACACACACACACACACACACACACACACACACAGAGATACCTTATGAGGACCTTCCACTGCAATAAAGGGGATTATGTAAATGTGAGGACATTTTATTATAATATCCTCCAGTATTTTGCTGAGAAGTTCTATTAGATTTTAAAGTGTGTTTTTGGACATTTGTGGAGATTCCATCAGCCAGTTAATAAAGTCAGATACTGATGTACAGTAGCTGAGGTGGGCTGCGGTTTACATTTATCCCAAAGGTGTTCAGGAGGGTTGAGTTCAGAGCTCTATAATAGGAGATCTTCCACTCCAAACCATGTAAACCATATCTTCTGAATGCTTTGTGCAAAGGGGCACAACAGGTCATGTTAGAACAGGTTTGGGTCTCCCAGATGAAGTTAAGGGAAAAATTTAATGTTAACACATCCAGAGACGTCATATACAATTGTGCGTCTTCAACTTTATGGTAACAATTCAATTTAATTCCTATTTATTTGTATTGCGCTTTCAACAATGAACATCAAAGCAGCTTTACACAGATAATGTGGTGAGTAAAAGTTAATAAGTTCTTTATAAGTGTAAGTTTGTCCCTTGATGAACTAAAGGAAACCCATCCTCATCTGGGTTGCACTGAATGTCCATCCACAGCAGATACATGATGCTGTGGGGCACAGCAACGATAACAGTTCGGGGAAGAACCACATGTAGCTGAAAAAGTCAGGTATCCCGATACCTTTTGGCAACATAGTGTATAAGTATCAAATATAACTGTTTTTTAAGTTACAACAACAATTCATGAGTCACCAGTCACTGTGACCAGATTTTGAGTACAAAACCAAAAGCCAAGTTACTATTCTTGAAAAAAAATCCTAATTAAAAATTAAAAGTAATATTTCATATAAGGTATATAAAAGATTTTCCCCTTTGCTTTAGTTCTCAAAAGAAGCATACAATCTAAACTTTTTATAATCACATACTATAATAAACACAGCAAAGAATAAGGGCATTAGGGATCATCATTAAATATTAATTCATCAAAAATTTCAGCTACATCAGGCATAAAGTGCAAGAGGCAGAACAACCCGAGCTGCAAAAAAAATGCAATAAAGGAAAGAAAAGAAAATGATTTTTACACAGTAAAAACAAGACAACGTTCCACTAAACTGTTTGGTGAATTACTCCAGAAAGTGAAAGGAATCCTGAACCAACATGGCAACCAATTCCATACTTCAACCCCATGTATTCCATATGGACTCATTAGAATCACCCCATACAATCAGAGTTTGTTAGTGTTATTTAAAGTGAAAACTAGTGAAAAACATCTTTGGCAAATTTTTCACAGCAAAGTATTTCATCTGAATGTTTGGAGAAACCAACTGTCTGGATGTGGAAAGTGTTTAAAGCTCTTCTTAATGCTCAATGAGGATTTTTCAATAAAAATAACATAGAACATTTTTGAATAAAAGCACAATTCCTCAGTCTTGAGGATGTTCTCCGTGATTGTTCAGAGGCACCAACACTCAAGACTTCTGCATAAATGCTACATAAACATCTAACAAAAAAATAATGAAATAAAATCAGTTTTTATGTTTGTGGTACAATCCGTGAGATTTGCTGCAACAACAGAAAGCTGATTGGTTGTTGCATGTTGGTCGCATTTGCAATCGTAATACAGAAAATTCTATTTGGACCAGCGAAAGAAAGAACACCACCACCATGGAAATTAACAAACAAAAACATTCTAAAGTGCTGCGGGAGCATTAATATAACCATTAGAGTTGGCATTTCATGGACATCGCACTGTTTAAACCTTTTTAAGACTCAGAACAGCAAATTTAAGACTTTATAAGGTCTAAAATTTCGAATTTGTTTTTTAATTTTTTAGGACCCTGTGGAAACCCTTTTTTGATTATAAAGTGTAATTATTTAATAATTTAAATTTATTTAATTTAAATAATAATTGTGTGTGTGTGTGTGTGTGTGAGTGTGTGTGTGTGTGTGTGTGTCATTTCAGTTTTCTGAACTTAATATAAAAATATAAAAAAAAAAACCCACTAATACAGTATTTTAATTCCATTTCCAGTTAGCAAGCATGTATGATCAGAATGTAAGGTAGAGGCCTCCACACACTATGGAGAGTGTATCTCTACTATAAACCATGTAGTGTATCCACTTGGTAAATATAATACACCAGCAAAAGTGCTCCCTTTAAACTTTCACTTTAGTTAAAGTACAAAAGTATCCAAAGTACTATGATTTATTACGGCTATAATGTTCATATTGTTTTGATAACAAGACTCTTTACTTAATCAACTCAGTTTATGTGAAAAGTCAATAATGTTACTTTTATGCACACTGATCTATTAACGAGCCCAAAACCTTCATTTTAACTACTTCAATGAAATCGTTGAAATAAAGCGACGGGTGACGCAGCAAGTTCGAGTCAGGAGTTTCTGCCATTATTTATTCCGTTCTAAATGTTCTGCTTGCTGTTGAATACTGAACTGTATGTTGGTGATAAGATCCAAAGCACCAATCAAAACAACTCGACCCTGATTGGTATTTTGCAGACTGATTTTACAAAATGTAGCTGAGTGAAAAGTACGATATTTGACCTTGACATGTAGTGAAGTTTAAGTCTGCCCAATAAAAATCAGTAAAGTACAGATACATGAAAAAGCTCCTTAAGTACAGTAAAGAATTACATTTAATTGGTTACTGTCCACCACTGAATCAGAGTATTAGCATAACCTAAAGTTTCTAGTTGAGACATACAGTAACTGATGAAACCAAAGTTGAAATTTGCCGTTTGGTCACGTAAAAGAAAATAGATTTTAATTTCATTTATTTTACTAAATTGAAATTCTAGTTCTAGTTTCTAGAAAAGAAAAAAACACCCAGCATTAGCTACAGTATAAACCCAGTCATAAGAGCATCTGACTAACCAAAGCTTCTCTAACGTCCCCAAGTGATGTTGTGCAACCAATAAACAAACGTAGCGCATAGATACAAAGGACTATTTTCAATTAGTCATTTTAATAATGATTATTTAAAAAAAATATAATAATAAGGTCATAATGTATTTTCAGAAAATAAAAGGAAAAGACACTTTAGAGCAGCAGGAAAACAGCCATGGTCACTGCGGCGATTGTTAATTGGAGCATTGACGCAAAAGCAATTTCATGAGCTGCTAACCAGCATTACCATATGTAAGCACACACCAGCTGTCTTCCAGTGTTATTGTGAAGGCACGAGGTTTAGCGTGGCCTGCCCGCTTCCCTTCATTCCTCCAGCAGCCGGACTGAATAGAGCCACATTCGAAAAAAGCCAGTGAGTCACACTTCTGTAATGCTCCTATTAAAACACGGCGTAAAAAAACCTCGATTGGGGGGCGACGCTGCGCTACGAGGACCGCATCTGCGAACAACAATCGGTTATTTGCACGGTTTCAACCTGGCGATTTACACAATGCCTCAACTGCCTCCTTCATACAGTACATTTACGTCCGTATTTTTTCCATCTGCCAGACATCACTACAGTCGTACAAAGAAACAGGCTTTTCAAAATCGTAATAGTAATAACACAAAAGCTAAGCAGCGCTATCTACTGCCAACGTAGTAAAAAAGATGAGGGATGGAAAAGCGGTGAATAAACACAATTGAGACTGGATAGAGACTAGTCAACACAAACACACACATCAGCTACAAGTTGGTTTTTTTCGACTGAATAATACACACTCTCGACAACAATAAAGCAGCGTAAGTAAATATAATGAGCCGATTGAGAGTTACGCCAATGTCAGCGTTTATGCCAGTTCTAGTGTTGTATTTAGAGTTTGGTTATGTAGCTGCTTGAGTCGGGGTTCTGGAAGGACTATTGCTTATTCTTGAGTGGGATGTTTCAGAGGCAAAACACAAACTAAACAAGCAGTTAGCATGGGTAATAATGGCATTCACTGTAAGTCTAGAGGCACCTCACCACCACACCTATGTGCTTGTTAAAGAAAACCCCTTTTATTGCATAATAATAACCTCCAGTCTTCCGAATAGAGGTTTATCTGACCTTGTGAATGTGGATGTGAAGGTTACAGTCCAATCAGAAGATTTCGTGAGGTGAGTCGATGATATAGAAGCTGAGAAAGTGATCTAGTTCATCTCAAATTCGAGTGCAAGTTTAATTTGGTTGCACTTTCCACAACGGACATGGGTTAAAAGCAGCTTTACAGAACTTAAGAATTAAAGGCAATGATTTGTGTTTATCTCTGACGAATGAGTCTGGGGCAACTGTGGGAGGAAAAAACGTCCTTTAGAAGGTGTTTAAAAGGGTTTTGTGGTGGGTTTTTTTGGTAGGACTTTTGAGATCTTTTACTCCAGCCTTAACATACAATGAAGCTTGTTTTGTGTAGAAGAACATCATCATTATGCTTGAACAGAGTTTCCATATTTTAGTTCCAGTAAAGGGAAATGCTAATGCCTCAGCATATGAACATATGTGTGTGTGTGTGTGTATGTGTGTGTGTGTATTAGCCTGCTTGTAAACTCTTTGTTTATTTCATTTAAGACTGTCATGCATCATCAATGATCCGCAATTTAATCAACCTTTGGTCCTGTTTGTCCCAGTGTCTGTCTAATACAATAAAAGAAGCTTTTGAGTGACCACCCACCCGACTCGCATTGTGGATTAATCAACCGTCAGCGACAGTCACACACACATGTACGTACACACTGTACATACACACACTTCTGGATTTGAAGTAAACAAGTCTGGACATAGATTCAGCACACACACAAACACACACACAAAAACGTGCACCCGCACACTCAGGAAAAGAATTAATGACGTGCAATTTAAGTTCTTTTCTTTTTTCAGGTTTTACAAGCAGAAGCAGCACAAGTTTCCGTGTCTTTTTTCAACACTGCCATCTAATTATGTCATCCAGCAACACTGTCTAACTCACCAACAAAAATATCAATCTGGGTTTGAACAAAAAGCTCCATCATGAGGAGTGTTGTGTTTGGTAAACAGAATCCGTCCTGGATGACCTACAATAAAAATGGGGAAGAGGAACGGCTGAGCCAGATTACAGCTGAGAGCCCAGTAAAAAAAAGGGAAATAAAAAAATTAAAAAAAACAAGTTGAGAGCACGGGCGATTTACAAATGATTTTTCAGCTCTTGCTGGAAAAAAAAGTGATGAAACGGCATCTATCATAGTCGTGATATTTTCAAGATTTAAGGAGAAACTAAATCTAAAGGGAATTTTCTCTACAAACTCTACGACTCCTTTATACACAGAAACTGGATTGACGCACACAATCTCACACACACACACACACACACACACACACACACACACACACACACACACACACACACACACATAAACACACACACTCAAATAAGCAACTTTACAACTTTTAACACAAATAACTGGACTAAACCCCCAAATGTTTACATGTATAGCACCAATTATATGTACAATTTATTTGCCATAACACACATTTACTGTTGCTTTGTCACTGTATGTATTGTATCAGTGTTGTGTTGTGTTATGTTGTTTTGCATCATATATCACCAAGGGCCTTTCTCAGGGGCCCAGGAGTGGCTGGTGTGGAAAGGATTTAAACTTCCGACCTACGGAATCCAAAGTCCAATGCCTTAACCACTAAGCTACCACATGTACTGTATATGGCTGAAATTACATTAAAAGCTACTTGACTGTAACAGTTGGCAATTTTTCCTCAGTAATCCACTTAATTGCAAAGCTTTTAGCCTTAAGAATAACTTTTTTTTGCTTTTGCATCAGGTGGGAGAAGAATTGTGTGTGAACAATCAAATATGGACAAAAGTTCTCCTTATGCATTTACATAATGCAACTGACCGTTCGCTAATGATCAGCTACATGCTATTTATGAGCACGACTGTTTCGAATAGAAGGTCTATTTGATTTTTCAAGAACTAATTCCAAGATTCCAAGAAAATCACCTGCCTGAAGTAGGAGCTCCCAAACAAAATCCAATGAAACTGTTTTAGCTTACTAAAACACTATTTGAGGTTGCAGGTTGCCTATGGGTGAATAAAAATGTGGATGCTAATTTAACTCGGATACACACGGTGGCTCGAGTGCCAAGTACCAAGACAAAGGGGAATAGGTTTCATGTCTACAGTGCCACAGTTTAGCCCGGTATGCTAACAGTGTTCGAAATCCTTCCGCTGCAATACAGCCATAATCAGGAACTTTGGCTGAACAACCTCACAAACACGAACTAAAATGAGAAGCTAAGAATTTGCTTCGAAATGTAAATGGTAGCTTGGTGGTTAAGATGTTACAGCTCTGATTGGAAGGTTGTGAGTTTAAATCCCAGAACCACACAACTGCCCGTGGGTGCTTTAGCAAGGCCCTTTACTGTTTAAGTTGCATAAATGAGATCATTGTACGTCATTTTTTTATAAGAATGCTGTAAAAATATACGGACAAAAGTTTGTATACTCCTTACCATAAGACGGTATGCTGCTTCTGAACATCCTTTTTTTTTTTTTTTTTTTTTTTTTTTTTTATAACTTGTTTCATAAGGGCATGTTGAAGAGGTTCTTGTGTTGAGGTGAACAATTTGATTTGTATTTTAGCAAACAAAACCTAAAAATTGCTTTTCACTAACACTCAGGTACTGTTTAAATCAGATAATCAAATACTTTTACTAAAGTCATATTGGAATTCGTGATTTTTAACTTGAAATGAAGTACATTCTTTACTTCTACTCAGGCATGTTAAGCATAACTTCATGTAGGTTTGTGAGTAGTGCATTGTTGTGATGGAACAGGTCTTCTTTGTGGTATGGGAAATAAAACATAAAGCTGGAAAAGTCAGTTGTCTCAATACTTGGCCATATAGTGTATGAATTATTGCCGTGGGTACAGTGAGTCACAAAGCTTTTGACAAATTCTAACAAATGGCCAACCCTATGTGTCTCTCTATATATCCAAGACAGAATATCACTGTCTTAAATACTGAGATAAAAAAACATTAGCAAGACCACTGACAACTGCAGTAGAGGAAGAAGCACACAGCACTAAGTTTACGAACAGGAACCTGAACTGCCTTAAACTACGCTTACAAAGTATGTTAAGTCAAGTCAAAGTGAACTTTGCCATTCAGCCAAGCAGCAATATGCAAAGCAGAACAAAATTGCTCCATGTGCAGATGAACATATAGCAGTCAGTAGACAAGACAGGTAACATATAGACAGCACAATAGACAGTAGACAGTATACATAGATAACACAATAGACATCACGAGCAAAACAACTAAAAAAAAATAAGATAGAATTAAATTAACTGCACGTCAGTACACACACAGAGTAACATAATAGAAAAAAATATTGCACAGCCAGTACACACATTGAGGCTTATTGCACGATAATTGTTCACACTGTGTATTAATGCACAAGTGATGAGAAGAATAAATAGCACATGACTAGTCTTGATAATACACAAGATAAGACGGAAAAAGTGTGCCGTTTCAGTCATGACAGGTCTGTAGGTTTTTTTATTATTTCTTTATTTTTTTTGTAATATTAAAATCGTTGGCATGGCATGGCCTGATGGCATGTGATAAAAAGCTCTTGCAGAGTCTGGTAGTTTCGCACCGTTTACTACAGTATCATTTTCCAAAGGGTGGAGGTTTCAACTGGCTGTGGGCAGGGTGGGTAGGATACTTGACTATCCTGTCAACTCTATACAGGCAACGGTTCTTGTACAGGTCCTGTATAGATGGAAGCGAGGTTCTGATTATTTTCTCAGCAGTCTTTATTACTTTCTGTAGGGTCTTCTGGTCAGAGACAGAACAGTTTCCATACCAGACGGATATGCTGCTGGTCAGAATACTCTCTACCATACCTGTTAAGACCGTAGTAAGGACAGGAGGGGGGAGGTTAGCTCTTCTTAGCTGTCTCAGGAAATGCAAGGGCTGTTGTGCCTCTTGACAAGAGAGTTGGTGTTAGTAGACCATCTCAAGTCCTCTGTGATTTGTTCCCCCAGAAACTTGGTGCTTCCCACTGATTTTTCAAAGGTTCTTTGGATCATTAAAGGGGTGTGAAGTGTGTGCTACCTCCTGAAGTCAACAGTGATCTGTTTCGTCTTATTGACATTCCGTGGCTGGTTGTTCTCTCATCAAACAACGAGTTGGTCCATCGCCTCTCTGTAGGCCGACAATTCATCATTATTCACGAAGCCCTCTACCATTGCATCGTCTGCAAACTTGATGTCGTTAGTTTTAAACTTGGCACAGCAGTCATGAGTTATCAGGGAGAACAATAGTGGACTCAGATCACAGCCCTGGGGGAGGTTATTGCTCAGCATGATTGTCTCAAGTGGTTTTATAACCCACATGAACTATCTGGGGTGTTTCTGTGAGGAAGTTAAGAATCCAGTTGGATAGTGGTGCGTTGATATCTAATGAGCTGAGTTTCTGTACCAGGTCTTGTTGAATGACTGTATTAAAGGCAAAGCTAAAGTCAATAAAGAGCATCTGCACATAGCTGTTCTTGTCCTCCAAAAGTGACAAGTGAATCGTTGTTGATACGGCATCATCAGTGGAGCAGTTACGGCGGTATGCAAACTGGAGGGGGTCAAATGTTGCCAGGGTCTGAAAGACGTTTTTTTATTGACCAGCCTTTTAAAGCACTTCATCATGATGGTAGCGAGTGCCTTGAGGGCGGTAGTCGTTAAGTGTCGATACAAGGTAATTACAAACGACCATACTTGCATCAATCCGGTTCTTATCCCGGTTGGACAGTACATCTAAAACGCTCATATCCCTGTACTGCACAAGCAAATTGTAAAATGCCTCAGTTTTAAAAAACCTCCACTTTCACATTCCACATTCATATCCACTCGGGAGAGCGTTTCCAAAAAGCTACTTTCTCGTTGACTGAAACCCCACCCCAGTGTGGACAGAAGGCCAAAACTGAGGGAACAATTTGTGTTTCCGAACAAAAACGTATTGGTGTCAACATGGCCTAAAAATGGTTTGGAAGTACGTTGTGTGTTCTGCTGGCAGTGACGTTACAAGAGTCTAATCTCTAACAATCTTAAGAAAATATACAAAAACACTATTGCTCATACTATTTGTGTGGGAATGTCAGTTGTTTGTTATTGGTGATGAGACATTTACATTTATGGCACTTAGCAGATACTCTCATCCAGAGCGACTTACAATTAGCTCATTTATACAACTGAGCAGTTGAGGGTTAAGGTCATTACTCAAGGGCCCATCAGTGGCAGCTTGGTGGTGCTGGAAACCAACATATACTTACCTTCTTATTAATATAATGGACAGTACATCCACCTGTCATGCAGAAGAACAGGGTTCGAGTCCCTGACAGGGAGACTCCCTTTTGGGAAGGGGGTAGCTTAGTGGTTAAGGTTCTGTGGTTCAATCCCCAGTATCGCCAATGTACCACTCTTGGGGCCTTAAGCAAGGCCCTCAGCGCTCCCAGAGTGATGTAACTTTGCTAACCCTGCATTCTGACCCCAGCTTCCTAACAGCCTTGCTGAGTATATGTGAAGAAATAATTTCACTGTGCTGTAAAGTACAATTATAAAGCTTCTTTCTTTCTAAATTTTAACTCACAACCTTCTGATTAGAAGTTCAACATCTTAAACACTGAGCTGCCCCTTTTCCAAACTTGTTGTTTAGCCTAACCATTTAAGGCACTCCATGCAATCATATTAGTATCGTTGCCAGGATACACAAGTTTGGTGTTTGAATTAGTGTCATTACAAAATAAATAACAAA
Organism: Silurus asotus; assembly: GCA_024362625.1. Classification (NCBI taxonomy): domain Eukaryota; kingdom Metazoa; phylum Chordata; class Actinopteri; order Siluriformes; family Siluridae; genus Silurus; species Silurus asotus. Next base: position 3,925,411 of record MU551567.1, on the reverse strand, counting down.
ATGTAATATTTGTTTCAGCATCCTCTCATGACATCCTTAGTGCATCATCATATACAGTAGAACCATGTTGGAATTATATACTACATTCGTTTTGGATGAGGAAAATTTTAATTTATTCCTGACAGTTTGAAATTTTGGGCATTTTGGATATCTCCATTTAGAGACTTGGTGCAGCCATTGCTCATTTGCAATCAATTATTCAGGAGCTGTGACTCTAAAACATGGAGACTAATATTTTACAGTCCAGCAGCCAACCAACCTTCTCACCCCTTATTAGCAGAGCACAAAGAAGCTACTGTATGGCTAGTAGTGTGCAACACATTTCTCCCAAATTCAGCAGAGGTTTGGGAATCCTGTGCCGATTGTCACCCTGTTGGAAGTCATTCTTTAAGCCAGAATTCAGTTGCTCAGATTACAGGCAGCATGACTGGCCTTTTCCGATGCCTTTTTCTTGGAAATAAGGCAACATAGATGGAAGTTCACTGGCTACTCAATTATGTGGAATGAATCACATATCGGTGCACCATTGAAATTCAAGACTGTAAGCCAAAGACAGGCATAAGAAAAGGGAAAAAAGAAAAAAGGACTATTTCCATGGTGATCGAGATCTCTATGTGTCTAAAGCTATATGCTTGTACAAACAAAGGCAATTTCGATGTGCTTTTAGGAGGAAAATGTTACAATTTAGCATACATCATTAAGAAGCCATTTGCTTACTGTAATGTCTAGAGATCACAGCTAGCTAACGTCTGTGTTTGTTTGGAAGGCATGGGAGCAGCAGAAAAGCACAACGTAACAGCTCGAGACAATATCTCTGCTGACAACGTACCTGGCCCGGCTTTTAAAACATTATGATTCCTGGAAACCGACATTGCAGAGCATTAAAGCACCATTACATCACCTGTGTTCCTCAAGCTACATAGTAAGCAGGTGGTTAATGGTCCCGATCCTTGATGTCGTTTTTGCAGTGCTGTAAAACTCCCCTAAATGTCTGTATTGAATTTCAGCGACAGAACTAAGGCGAGGCGATACCGTTTCACCGCGCAAGCTCGTTCAGACTTCCTTCTGCGATCCTAGATACAGATAATAAGGCTCGTCATTAGATTATAAACACTGACTTGGGTTGCGGAGTGATTCCGATTAGCGACAAACGCTTTACACTGCGCAACCTGAAAATCTAATTAGCGCCGCTGAATAAAGAGTTTGACAGGAGTTTAGAAGCATGGTTAAGCATGCTGTGCCTATCTTCTCTCTTAATTTAGCTTCTTTTATTCTGGTCTAAAGCTTGTTGATTCTCGTACGATTCATGTTTTTGAGTCGAACAGCTTCAGGGCTTCAGGCGGTGGGTCATGGTGAAGTCTTTCATGGTTTGTGTGGTTCTCTTTATTTCTACCAACAGCAGAACATTAAAAGAACTTCATAGGAAACACAAACCGTTTCTGTACGAGGTGGTGTCAAACATTTTCGAACTCTGTTTACAAGAAAGTACTTTATTCATCTACTTTTACACACTAACACCTTCCGTGACTCGTGCTGGATTTCCGCAAATGTGTCAAAACTGCGACCTTCGAGATTCACCTTTTGGGGAGAAGGCACGGAAATGAGATCATGTTTCCGACGAAAAACTTGCGTATAAGGAGAGCTCGGTCACGTGGTCAGAATAGCCCCAGATGTCTTTTGGCCCACTGATTTATGGAAGGCGGTGCTCCCTGTGACTATGCATGCAGCCTTGTGGTGCCATCTGTTGTCGTGTTACTAAATTAGTCTCGAAACGTTTTGATATCCCTCGTACATGTACAATTATAACAATAATTATTTTCCAATTATAGTTGCTTTAATTTCAAATACAGTCCATGCAACAAGTGCTTTGAATAAAACCCATTTATAACGTTCAATAAACCACTAACCGAACATGTGTTCTAGACAGGAATGAAATAAAGCTAGGGAGTAAACCATGGTGTCCGTATTCCAATAAATACATTTCAATAAACAAAATATAACAAAAGGTGATAAGCACTCGGTTTGTGCGATATGATCATCTCGCATGATCTAATCATCTCTGTACAATATTACACTGCCACAATATCCACACTCCCGCAATCCAGTAGGGTTTTCACACATCCGCTGTAAATGTGCTGCAGATATCTAATCGGTCAATCCTACGGCAGCAGAGCAATGCATAACATCATGCAAATATGGGTCAAGAGCTTCGGTTATTTTTCACATCAAACATCAAAATGTGGGAAAAGTTTGAGCTCTGTGAATCTATCCATCGCATGGTTTCAGGTACCAGGTGGGCTGGTTTGAGTATTTAATAAACTGCTGATCTCTTGGGATTTTTTTTTTTTTCACAAACAACCATCTCTAGAGAGGAGAAAAGGAGAAAGTGTGTATGTATGTTTGTGCCTTACATTTATATATATATATATGGAATAGTGTATTAAAAACATCTGTACCAGGTATGGGTTAGAAATCCCAAGGAGAATTGAGTTGTCAGCACTACATCCTTTGGGACTTCCAGAGTTCCAGACAAACATGAAGCTGCTGGCTAACCAACCACATATACAGTAGTGCCAGTTGAAAAAGAGCAGAAGATGGCAGCTGTGAAAGATGTGGCAACCCCAGCTCACAAAAAAGACACAAAAGTACCAGGAGGCTGCAGGAACTACTGGAACAGATGTGGAAGTTGAAGTTCAAACGGGTTCCAGTGGTAACATAAGCATTAAATTAAGCATTAAACCCCTGGACTGTGGCAGCTGGTAAGTGGCAGCAGAGATCTGAGGTCTTTGTCCAGAAAATGGCCATTTTAATAGTAAGATTCATGCAAAAAAGTTAACAATGTGATGCATCTTTTATTTATGTAATTATTATTGGATAGGCTTTACTTTTATTATTTAGAAATTGACCAGTAATTTGTGACCAATATTAGATACGTATATCAATTTCTTGTTGCTTAATCGGTTCTCGAGTGCGTTCTCTCAGCACCGATGCTGCTACGTGAATATGACGTATCACATCATTATGGAGAGCTGAGAGTGACATCGAATACAGATTAACATGGCAAAGGTAGAGCTGCATCTTCCTGTTTCAATAAATTGATGATTTGCTGTCTGTCCTAAGCAAGAGCTTTGTTTGCAATTTGGAGGTGACATAAAGCTCAAGGTCAGGAAAGGAATGTGAAAAAGAGAGAGAGAACAAAGGGGTAGGTGGACTGGCAATAACATAACATTAATGAGAGTGAAAAAAATAGAGAGAGGCGGTACAACATATCCTTTTAGTGCTTAAACATTAGATAGCTTGAGTTTGATTGCTAGCCAAAAAGGTCCAATTGTGAAAAGACTGGCAAAGTGCTGCATTAGCAGTCAGCTTACGGTTCAGCCTCGTTCTTTAAGAGCCGCTCTTATTAATCTCATTTTTTCCTGCTGTACTATTGAGACAGACATGTCCCTGACGGGCCATCACCAATTAATTCAACCGTCCAACAGAAGTGCTTATGCAACAGTAACGTGCACTGATCTTCTGAAATGACTTTGTAAACACTTTCTTGTATACTGTAGTCAAGTCAAGTAGGATTTATTTTCATTTTAACCATATACGCTGCAGTACACAGTGAAACTAAACAACGTTTCTCCAGGACCATGGTGCTACAGCAAACAACATAAATTAACATAAGGAACACAAACTACACATAACACTAATCTAACAACAAGTGCACAACACAAGGGAAAAAAAGGCAAGTACAGTTTATACTTGTATCACTTGCAGCTCATAAATATAGTCGCCATTTATTTCAAACTTCTTCTTCTTCTTTCGGCTTCTCCCATTAGGGGGCGCCACAGCGGATCATCCGTCTCCATACACCCCTGTCCTCTACATCTGCCTCTTTCAACCAAACCATCTGCATGTCTTCCCTCACCACATCAATAAACCTCCTCCTTGGTCTTCCTCTTTTCCTCCTTCCTGGAGGCTCCATCCTCAGAATCCTTCCACCCATATACCCCATGTCTTTGTCCATAAATATACACTCAATTATTTCCAATAGTACGCTCTCTTCATTTCATAACATTTATATTGTACTTACTATCCAAAAAGATTTCCGCCGTCACATAGCGTGTTGCAGTGGTTGAAATGATCTGCCTTGGGCTTTCACAAATAAACAATTTTAGCGTAAAAAAACATGAATGAAGCTGTCGCTTTAACCAATCAGATTGCGAGTTGCTGGCACTGAGGCCATCTAGCAGGTGCTTAGTAACTTTGGCCTTTTTACCTCCTAAGATTGGATAATCGGAGTGCGCACTGGTCAAAGCTCGCAACCTGCATCTGTAGCAAACTGCACAAGCTAAGATATATATTCGTGTGGATTTAATCATTTTTTTAAATTTACTCCACATTGACTGACAGTGAATAAGAAATTAAGTTGGTCATAGATGCATTTACAAGGACGTTTTTCAAGACGGATACACGAGGAACGGTGGAACAAAACAGCTCGAAACAGTTGTTCAGCTTTGTCATGTTTTTTCTGTAGCATTTGCACGAAAATATAATCCTTCTATAATCCTTAAAAAAGCGTAATGCAAAAAAAAAAAAAAAAAAAGCATATAAATGCAGGGAAAAACCCCGTGATCGTTTTCTGAGGTAATTATCGAGGCTTCTGCTAGAGATGATGTATGCAGTTGTGGCTCCAGTGAAAGGAGACGTGTTGAATTGTGTCTATTCTCACTGTATGAGATTCCTGTCTGTGATGCAGCGCTCTGTTCTTCTGCGTTACTCTATAATACTGGATAAAATTGACTTTATGCATTTATTTTATCCCATGTGCAGTACTGCATGAAGAAAATTCTCATCACGGGTTACGTAACGAATTACTGACAAGTATTATACAGTGATCACTGGGAAATCATTGTGGTATATGAGGAAATACACAATCCAGCCAATGTTGTTATATAAAAATAAAGCATTCTGTGCCACATAACACTCCTGAGCATGAATTATTCTCGTATAACACAGTCTGCCGTGTGTTATTCTTCACCTAACATATACAAGCCATGACATCGTCCTTCCAAACACGCTGTCCAGGCCTGCTGGTGCTCCAGTTGTTAAACAAACGCAGAAAGAAAAACGCAGAACACCACTCCGGTCTCTTCGACTTCTCATTATTCCAGTGATGGATTCTGGGAACTGACTTGTCTCTCCACACCAGGCTTAAGCAAATACACAGAGTACTGAGCTACATAGAACACACTGTTTCCCTCCTTTTTTTCCATTTCCCCCTCTCTAACGTATAACGAGCTTCCGATGGAAGAAAGGGAAGAAAAAAAACAGCTTTGGGGTGAAAGGAAATGTATTCTCCAATTTATTTTAGCACTTAAAAACCCCCGAGACATCATGAATACCAAACACTGGTTGGTTCCTTGACGACAAACACGCTGAGGGGGGGACAAACAGAATAAAAAAAAAAGAAAGAAATCCATCGATGGAAAAATAGGAAAAAAAAATGTAAACAACCGAGTAAACTTTGAGACGCTGGGAAGGAGTCAGATATGGATGAGTGGGAAGCTTTTATTCCGGAGCAGAGACACAATGAGAGGACGAGAGAAGATTATTAAAGTCTGATCAAAGCAGCGTTTGTTTCGAGAGTGTATCTGTCTCAGAAGAGCTGCTAAGGATGCTGCCTCTCTTTCTTAGGGCTTGTGATGCTTCAACCGGCACAATGAGTGATGGAGAGAGAGAAAGAGAGAGAAGAAAGAAAAGAGACAGAGTTTGCTTTTGATGCTTCAAAGCGCTGCATGCTGAGAAACTCCACATCTTGTTTTGCGCATGAGAGGTTTGTTTGTTTGTTTGCATGTTTTATTTATCTCGCCACAATGAGCTGAGATCAGATTTGCTCGAGTAAGTGCGATGGAACTTATCCAGACTACAATCAAAGAAAAACTCTTACAGAGATGAACTAATAAACGAGATATGTATATAAATATTTCGCTTTCAATAGAAATCTAAATGATATGGTGGTCAGCAGGGCTGCAAGCTCAGTCTTGCATAGTAAATCATACATTAATACAGTATCAGTCGTCTAGCTTCGGAGGCACGTCGCCAACATGGACACTCGACCGCTAAACACATGGCGGGTTCACAAATTGCTTGGGCTGTGCAGTAATAGATGTGTGGAAGACAGGATTCTGTATCGCAGCACTGGTAAAACCCCTTGCTCATTTAACTAGGAGATTCTTAAAGTAGAATCCTTGAGTGACCTGCTAGAGACCCCTGAGCTGCACCCCAGGTCTTCTCATCCTACATCAGTACCTGACTTTACTAATGACTTCTTGGCTAAATGAACACGAATCTCCACAAAAACACAAAATTCTAGTGGAACATCTTCCCAGAAGAGGCGAGGTTATTAAAAAACAGCTGAGGACTAAATTTAAAAGGGAATGTTCAAAATCACATACTAATCTTGCAAACCAGTGTCTTTTGCTCTAATGGATTTTAATTATATTAACATTATCCTCTGCAGCAGAGGTAGCTCTCAGTCTTAATATATTGGGAGGGTCCTCATAAAAGCCTGCTTCATCGAAGCGTTTGATGGTAAATGTCCTTGCGGATACATTTGAGATTTTTCAGATTGACTAACCTTCAATTCTTTTCATCTTGACTTAACTAAGTGTTTCTTGCCACAATATGGATTTGTACACTAGTTGTAGTAACACTAATAGAGCTATTGATCCTGTACTCAGCCTTTCCTCTGTACAAGACATCTGATGATCTAAAGCACATTAGAAAGGCAAGAAATGTCATAAATGACTCTTGACGAGGCTTTCCAGGTGACTACCTTGTGTATCTGATAAGAGAAGACCCAGAGTTTACCAAGCTGTCTTGAAAAAAAAACTAAATAGAGCTAATTTGAGAAAATTTGAAATATAAAACATATTCTGGGTTGAACGATGTGATGCATCGAATAAAAAAAAAATATATATATATGTAATTATACATAGCAACACAATATTTAAATTTAAATATGAAAATATAAAAAATAAATATATATATTTTATTATTTAAAAAAAATGACTAATCATTTGTGACCAATATTCGATATGTAATATATATTTAATATATAATTTTACGGCGTATCACAACACTACGGAGACCGAGGCGTGTCCTGAAAGTCACATAGAATACAGATTAACATGGCAGAGGTAGAGCTGTAACTTCCTGCACACAGAACAGGAAAAGAACATCTGGTTTTATTTAATCCTCTTTTCTTTTTGAACTACAAAGGCCTGTCAGAATTGATGATTTGCTGTCTGTCTGTCTGGAACAAAGAAAATAAAGAACTACCTGTTCCATATTGAATTGTTTAGCATCATATTTTTTTCATGCATCGTACTGTATCTGTTTCTGTTTCATGTGTATATTTAATGTATCATATTTTCTATGCCTCAAGATGCAAATCATATTGACCTCAGTTAATGTAAAAGCACATTTCTTATATATATATATATATATATATATATATACACACACACACACACACACACACACACACACACACAGACAGACATAAGATCATTTTCTGCTTAACCCAGAAAGTGTTGTCCTGCAGAGCTTCAAAACATTAGGTGACATGAGGGGTTGGATTCCTTTGCTTAATCCACTGGAGGGGTAGAGAGGTCAGATGGACCACCCATTCGGTTATACTGCAAGTCGTCCTGCAAGCGTGCGCCTTGTCAAAGCTGCAAGTTTTTGTTCTGGGGTGACAGTGATGTTTTTTTTTTCTCACCTGCTGTCCACTGAGGCCTTGTTTGTTTTCCACTGTGTCAGTCTTTTTAGGCTGAAGTCCAGACTGATGCAGGCTTCCTACAGCTCAATCTCACTCCAGCCTCACTGGCCTTTTCTGTGTCAGGCCTGAGAGCCTGCAGCGTGCGGTGGAAAACTAATACGAACCTCTCTATACGAAAGGTCGACTATATCATTTTAAATTTCTAAGGATTTTCAAATCAACTAATATTCCACCATTATATTGCAAATCATTTTAATGACCCCCTGGTCATGGGACACTCGGTCTAGTGACCTGAAAATTGCAGGGACTTTTAGAGGCAAGATGCTAAAATGTAAACTCAGTGTGATAATTACAACGTCCCACCCTGTGCATAGTGTTAAATAATACAGGAAGCACAATGGTCAAGTGATAACAATTTGATAGATCTGCTTTTGTGAGAGACTGATTGCTCAACAAACATTATATGTCATACAGTTATTAAAATAATAATAAAAAAAACCCTCATCATTAGATTTTAAACACCACCCACGGTGGTGGAAACCGGGCACTTTAGCTGACTTTGGAGCTCTGTCTCATCTAGAGTTGTTTCTCCAAATTTTGGGGAGAATTTATACAGGTATTTATTTATTTCAAAGATAAAGTGAACATCTGTTAATAACGTTCTTAACACACATTGCTTTGACAAAAGCAAAGACAAAAATGCACAATAAAGGATAGGTGCCTAAATAAATAACAAATATTAAAAAAGCATCCAAAATAAGGATTTTAGCATCCTAAATAAAGGATCTGCATGATCATAATTCAATTTCTTTAGAATATGCATTAAAATTACTGCGAAAACATCAGTATTATCTTCATCATCCTCCTTTCTATCTTCATTGAGCATTTGTCTGGATAGCAGAAGATCTGAGGTCCATCCCGGGAACACCAGGTGGGAGGCCTGACCCTCACAGAACCCTATGTGCACACGAACACACACACACACACACAAAGCCACACACACTATTTTATTACTAGGGGATAATTAAAATGCAATTAAAACAGGAACTCCTTCTGCTCAGATGGTCACGAGTTCAAATCCCAGCACCGCCAACCTGCCACTGCTGGGTTTTTGAGATATCTGAGATAAATCTCGCCCTGGATAACGGCGTCTGCCAAATGCAGTAAATGTACCGAAAGAACCAACGCACCATTTCTCTTTCCTATAAATGTACAGCCTACAACAAAAGCATGCGATATTATTTCGAACCCAAACAGCATCTCTCTGTCAGACCGAATTGTCTGGATAGCGATAACATACCATGCTCAATTATTCATTAGAAATCATTTATAATAAAAGCCCTCGCAAGTCTACTGTTGTTTGGTTTCACTTCTGCCTCTGCCAGGTCCCGTTCTGGGTCTGTTTCTCTTATTGTGTGTGCCTGTCCCTTGTTTTCCACTGATTAGTTTGTGTAACCTTATTTGTTGTTCATGTTTCATTAAACCCTGGTGTTTTTCATGTTCAATTCCAGGGCATGTTCTTTCTCCATCTTCTTGGTAGGCAATTATAGATGATCTGTGTGGTACCTTGTCAGCTTGCATTCTGCATTTCGGGTAAAGGCTTACAGCGCACACGTATTATAATAAAGATGAAACGACGTACCGAGCCTGCGCTAGGCTACACGTTACACATAAGGTGGGGGATTGTTCTGGTGATGGAAAGAGAACCTGAAAATCATACTTGAGTAAAGGTATAAATATCTTACAGCAAATCTTCCTCCATTACATGTTAAAATTCACCAATTCCAATAAGACTTAAGTAAAAGTCTTCGAGTATCTGATTTGAACAGTACCCGAGTATTTGACTCGTATTGAACGCAGGCTCAAAGATCCTTCAAGTCCTCGACACCAAGACACGTGTTAGTAAAAAACCCAAAACACATCATTTGTGCGGTTTTGTTTCCTAAAATTTAATTGTACACCTTAACACTGTATTCACCATCAACACAACATCAAAGATGAAGATCAGATGAAACCAAGATCAAAAAAGATGTTAAAATAATCTTTCAAAAAAGGATCTTTAATTAAAAAAATTATCATTACACAAAGTAAAAGAAAGATTCGTTCTCAATGGAAAAATAAAATGTAAGTAAATATTTTACATAAAAAATAGAAATAAAAAAAATTGAGCTGACTGTAATTAGATGCATCTCTCTGTCTCAAAAAATGGCAATATTTAAATTTTTTAACAAAAGCTGGTTCTCAATGTTTTTTTATTTATTCGTGCTCATTTTGGACTTAAAATGAGGTCAGCGGAGCTAAAAAGTCGCTCCCAGGCAGCAGATGTGTTTCGGGGAGTCTTAATGACGTCTTCAACAGAGGTGCAAAATGTAATTGATAACGTTCTTGTGTAATTAAAATATAGTGGAGCAAAAATTACATTTATTGAATCATAAATGTAGTTGAGTAAAGAGTAAAAAGTACCGTAACAAAGTACATTTACTCGAAATACTTCACACCCCAGGTGATGTTGCTTCAGTAATGAAAAAAAAAACTGCCTTAACAGAGGATGCACCCGTCATATACACACATATTTAGGAAAGTGGTAGCTCAGTGGATATGATGTTGAACTTAAACAAGGCCCTTAACCCTCCATTGCTCAGCGGTATAACTGGTATTGCTCTGGAGAAGGGTAATTACAAATGCCTTAAATGTAAAAATAAAGAAACCTCGCCTTAAAATTCCATAATTTTCAGTCCTAAGACCTTCAGACCATTGCTGTATATGAGGTGGTTTTAAAAAGTTTTGAGACTTGCTCTGTTTACACACTATCACCTTCAAAAGAGTTCTCTTGCACAGCAATACAGTGCTTCCAGCGTTCCTGCCACTACTGGAAGGTGTCCTGGAATTCTTCTTTTCTAAGCTTTTTTGCGCTGAATCTCTGCAACAGTGTGAAAACGGTGACCTTTGATCTGGATTTTTATATCCAGGAAATCCACAGAAGCCAAATCTGGTGCAGAATAGAGAGTCCATGTGGATTCTTCTTCGACGATCATCATGCACTAGTAACTGAATGTTTTTTGACATTTTTTAGAGTTGAAGGGCTTCCTGATATCTCATCGTCTTCCAGTGACGGTCTTCTGCTCTTGCAGCGTGGTTTCTACCCCAAACACCTCGAAAGTAGTAAAACGTGGTCAGAATAGCACCAGTTACACCGTTAGTCTCGAAACCTTTTAAAACCACTTTGTACAAGTAATGGAGAGCAAGTCAAAGCGTCTACCAAATAAGCAAGTTTATAGTACCAGTGGTATCCTCTTGACGATAAATACCTCTGTCTGGAAATCAAAGGTTGTGTGTATGCATGAGCTGAGCACCATTACCCCTGGGAAAATGTCATTTGTCAGATGGGTGCTGATCCCTTGCTAATCTGATGTTGACCTCGTCCACCGCCATGACCGACTGCACATACAACGAGGGGCTCTGCGGCTAGTCAGATTACAAAAAAATGCATTCTAACAAGGTTAAAAAAAAAAAAAAAGATTTTGATTAACACATCTACCAGGGCAGCCATTAATTACAAATCAGTGTAGTACTTTTTTTTTTCTCTCTCAAAGATTTGATTGGCATGAACTCACTGCCTACATGCTCAATGTAATGTTAGAAAATGTATGCCTGACATGCTTAATAACCATAATTCTGGCTTTGAGTTTGCATAACATTTGCAGAAATGCAAGTCACGTACGGCGGCAGTCTGGCTCTTGTTTTCCTCAGCACCCCCTTCAGCTTCCCCTCATCATTATTGTCATTTGTGTGTAGGCTGGGCTTTGCAAATTCTTGCTCATAATAATACACTGGTTCAATATTGTCTTCTTCGTGCATGTGTGTTCTCGTTCTCAGGCATGGCTACCCAACAGGATGCAACGAGACCACTGTTTTTGTCACAACAAATGCACGAATATGAGCAGATACATTAAAAGAGCAAAAATATTGGGACCCCTGACTTTTCCAGCCGTGTTGGAATCTTCCCTGAACTGTTAGCGCAAAGTTGGAGACACACAATTATAAAGGATGTATTCAAATGATGCGCTAAATTTTCACTTTAGTCGAACTGCAAGGCCCAAACCTGTTCCACAAAGTGCACAAAGCCAGCTCCATGAAGATATAGATTCCATGGGATGGAGTAGAAGATCTCCTGCTATAGAGGTCTGACCATCAAGCCTATTGAACACCTTTGGGATGAATGTGAACAGGCCTCCTCCCATTCTCACCTACATCAGTACCTGACTTTACTCACACCCTTGTGGCTGAATTAGCACTGGTGGTCTAATGGTTAGGATGTGGCGCTCTCACCGCTGGGGCCCGTGTTCGAATCCCGGTCAGGTAACCAACCCCAGACACTCGTAGTGCCGGTCCCAAGCCCGGATAAATGGGGAGGGTTGCGTTAGGAAGGGTATCCAGCGTAAAAACGTGCCAAATCAAACATGCGGATGATCCCTAATGGGAGAAGCAGAAAGAATGAGCTCTGAATGAGCACAAATGATCCCAAACACACTTCAAAATGTAGTGGAACATCTTTTCAGAAGAGTGGAGAATTATAACAGCAAATGGGACTAAATGTGGAATGGAATGTTTATAAAACAAACACTTGTTCATATAGTGTATTTTATGGTATTCTTAGATACCTAATGCTACTTATTATGAATCTCTCAGAGATGTCATGGAACTAGCTCTGCTGAGATCTTACTGTTTTAAACAGTGGCTATAAAAAGCACATGCATGTTTATGGTTTTAGGTAACCGGGCTCAACTTTATAAGGTTTGCTAGCAAAACTAATCTATTTCTGTAAAACTGCTTTGCTAAAAGCGCTAAGCACAAATTATACAGAGTTTGTTTTGCAATAGAGAAAAGCAGGTCTTATTCCAGCAGTGTGTAAATTGTTTACTTTCATTGTGTCAGTATTCCTTTGTCAAGAAAAACAAAGATAATATTGTTAGCATTTGTTGCAATGTTTTTTAAATTTTTTGCTAATATGTGCCGCTAGCTAACTCCTCGTACTGAGTTTCGTGTTTTGATGTTTTCTTAGCTAGCTTGTATTGCAAGAAAGATGGTGTAGTTTTTCTATATTTCCACCTTTGGATATTTTTACAGAGCTCAATTCGCAGTCTGGTTTACTTTGATTAAAATTAAATGCCAATATCATCATACAATTAGCATGTCAGTGGTGGATAAAGTACACAAACTATGTACCATGTTTCCGGGCTATAAGCTGCTACTTTTTTCCCCATGCTTTGGATCTGGGGCTTAAACAACGAAGCGGCTAATCTATGGATTTTTCCTGCGTTTTTCCCGGTTTCACAAACTTTAGACCAATGAAATTTCCGAACAGGTTTAGGTGAACCAATGAAACTCTTTATATTAAATCAGATGCGCTCCCACTGATTCGAGCCGCACCACATCATAAATATGGATGATGTTCCTCTGACGTTTGACCTGACGCTCACTCGGACTGTCTACAGGAAATGTGAATCATTCGTCACGCTGAAAACAACCGGGCATGAAAACACACTTCACCTGTGTTCTGAGCTGCACCGCATCGGGTGAAAAGCTTCACCGATGGTGATTTATAAACGCACGACGATGCCAAAAGAAAAACTCCTGAGAGAAATAGTTGTAAAAGGAAGGAGGAAGACAGTGAACAATGACTTTCTTGGTCGGCTACTGTTTAGATACAAGCCGTGTAACAGACACTGTCTTTCATTAAAGCCTGTGTAAAGTTCATTAGTTTTAGTGTAGACACCTGCGGCTTATAGACACCTGCGGCTTATATATTTGGGTGCGCTTAATAGTCTGGAAATTACGTTAATTAAGTTAAAGTAGTGATACACAAGATAAACTCCAGTAAACTTTCACTTGAGAAAAAGTACAAAAGTATTTGCCTTTAAATGTACTTAAGTATCCAAACTGCTATGATTTATTATGGCTTTAATGTTCCTATTTTTTATCAAAGACTTAAATGTGACTCTCAGCACACTGATCTATTAATAAAATAATATTAATTAGTCAAACACTGATTTCTATTAAAATTATTATGAGCCCAAAACCTTCTTTTCAACTACTTACATAAATAAAAAATAAAATCACACAATTAAGGTCACGGGTGTTGTGGCGAGTTCGAGTCTGAAGTTTCTACCATCATCTATTCCTCTCTAAATGTTCTGCTATCAACTGAATGTTGGTGCTAAGTAGATAATGTCAACATCGTCACTTTCTTAGTTTTTTTTTTTTTTGCACTGCTTAGCCACTATGCATTTTTTCACCATTTCGAAATCTATGCAAAATCGATACACTGTACTGCTACGTCATTGAACTGGATTATAATTTTATACACATATGCACAGAGATGACAGTTGAGTAACTAATAAACAAGCAACTTTGTCGACAGCCGTGTATCCTATTGTGCCAGGAAGCACTAAACAAAGTGTATTCCTACATGCTGGCCAGGTATTATATTAGAAAATATTATTTCCTCTCATATCTCTTTTTTTTTGCTGGTTGAAGAAGGAAAGGAAAAAAAAAAGGTCTTGTAGGAAATGCAGCCAATTCATCACTGTGACACACTTATTGTCCAGCTCATGAGACACACACGGCTCTTTCTCATATAATAAATGTTTACTATATTTCTCCTTTAATGAATGCCTCAGGCTATCGAAGTTAATGCCATTGTGTGTGCTGACAAGAGGAGCCAAGGGACGCACTTCATCTGGAGATGAAAGACCTTCATTTTTTGCTCACAAACAAAACAATTAGATTAAAGGTGAATTTAAAAGAACCGGCTGTTACCCTCGTTCGCCCGGGTCGTGTCGCATGTTCACACCTGAGACCTTGGATATTAAAACGGAACGTTGCTCGACATTCATAACCGCGAGTCTCAGATCGAACCGCCACATGAAAAACAACTGAAGACTATCAGATCTTGCTGAAATGGCATTTACAGTCTACGTGACTAAACGCGGTAGGGTCGTTTTTGTTTGCTTCGATTGTCTCAGGCGTTTCGAAATAGAAGCTGCCATTAACAAGCGATATGATCAGTTTATTAGAGGGACAGTGCATGTAGGACATTTTGGAGACATGGTGGTGAAGGAGAGATTGAGATGGTTTGGACATGTGCAGAGGAGGGACATGGGGTATATCAGTAGGAGAATGCTAAGGATGGAGACACTAGGAAGGAGGAAAAGAGGAAGACCAAGGAGGAGGTTTATGGATGTGGTGAGGGAAGACATGCAGGTAGTTGGTGTGAAAGAGGCAGATGTAGAGGACAGGGGGGGATGGAGATGAATGATCCGCTGTGGCGAACCCTAATGGGAGAAACCAAAACAAGAAGGAAAATAAGCAAGTAGGTTATGCAAAAAAAAAAAAGGAAGGAAGGATGAAAGAAAGAATTAATTAAATAAGTAAATAAGTAAAAAAGAAAGAAAGAAAGAAAGAAAGAAAGAAAGAAAGAAAGAAAAAAGAAAGAAAGAAGGATAGAAAGAAAGAAAGAAAGAAAGAAAGAAAGAAAGAAAGAAAGAAAGAAAGAAAGAAAAGAAAAAAAAGTAAGTAAGTAAGCAAATAAGTAATTAAGTTAAGCAAGCAGGCAAGCAAGCAAGAAAAAAAGAGGAAGAAAGAATTAAGTAAGTAAAAAAAGAAAGAAAGAAAACTACATTAAATGTAACATCCTGATACAAAGTTAACATTGCAGGATCTGTTAAATGTAATATAGTGGTTTTCTTTGCTATGTGAACACATTTTTCTTTAAAGTATTTTCTTTCTTGTAGGACTTGTTATATACCTACTTTAAGGTTTGTTTTTTAAGGCCAGACACAGTCTGTACATGTATAATGGACTCTTGCTTTCAACAGGTGATTTAGTATAATGGGGAAATGATGTTTTTGAGCAGATTTAAAGTTTTGGAAAGGGTTCAATCCTTGACCTTAACATTTAATACAAAAATACATAAATAAAAAATTCATTTCAGGCATTTTTTTTTACTCTCCATGACATTTCAGACATTTTTACTCTCGTTTGGAACAACAGCACAAATGTACAAGGTAGGCAGCACTCAGCCATGGCCTCCTCTTTAATAACAGACTGGAGGAAACGAACACTGCACGCAGGCCTTTTGCCATTTTGATTAATGAGAGCTCCTGCTGCTTGGCCTTTGGATAACTATGCCCTCTCTTCAGCCTGGACAGTCATGTTCAAGGTTATTGTTCTCCTCCTGAATAACCAGGTTACTAATGCACACTAATATTTTTTATTAATTAAAAAAAAAAGATTTTTCCATTTCTGATCTTTTCATATTATTTCTGTGCAGCTCATGAAGTCAGAAAGACACGATCAGATTATCAGACAGCAATCTCCAGATCTTTACTTTTGCTTACAGAGTACACACACTGCACTTGCTCATTATTAAAAACAGTGTGTTCGTATTTTTCCTCGACATATAGTGTGCTCATGTTTCATCTTAATTATTCCAGGACATAAAAATGTCTAGCATTTGGAACTCCAAATCTTTAATGGAATTCCAGCCATTAAAAATGTTTCCATTGACGCATAACATAGTTTCACTTCATGACAGACAGACAGAAGCATACAGTCTAAAACTGCAAAAAATATTTTAGAAATGTGATGAATACAATAAATAAATACATTCAAACAAACAATGAGGACAAAAATCCTGAGGCACTTGATTTTTCCAGCCATATGTTTTTCTTCCCCAAAGTCGGAGCCATGCACTTGAACAGAATGTCATTGGAGGTAGTAGCATTAAATATTCCCTTCACTTGAACTAAGAGAACCTGATCAACCATGACAATGCCCTTGTGTACAAAGTCAGTTCCATGAAGACATGCTTTTGGGTAGTAGTCGAAGATCATCTGCTATAGAGCTGTGAAAAACCCTATTGAACACCTTTGGGTTGAGTGAACGCCGACTGCATCCCAGGCCTCCTCACCTCACCTACATCACTACCTGACTTTACTTGTGGCTGAATGCGCACAAATCTCCATAATCACACTCCAAAATCTAGTGGAACATCTTCCACATTTTCCCCATGAAATTAAATGCACACAATCTTATGGTATCAACTGTATAAACTTTAGTTTAAGTTCATTTTTATAGTTCTTCTCACAATAGACATTGTCTCAAAGCAGCTTCACACAACTTGTGAATTATGTGCGACGTACAAAAATGCTTTGAGTCTCTAACAATGAATAAATCTACACTGCTACGATAGATAACAATTTAAAATAAATCAAACTACAACTCTTGATTTTTCACAAAGCAAATTCGGAAAATTGCTAATTTAACTGTTTTAGGAAGAGGTAGGTCATCAACAGTCGCATTAAAATACCCAGGGACTCTGCTGTAGGACATCTAGGGGAAGTTCATTCCACCACCTCGGTGCCAGAACAGAGAAGAGCCTTGAAGTGTACTTACCTCTCATTCTGAGAGAAGGTGGTACCAGTCGAGCAGTGCTGGAGGATTTTAGACAGCTTGGTGTGATAAGGTCTCTGAGGTAATAAGGTGCTGGTCCATTTTGGTCTTGTAGGCATCAGTGTTTTTAACCTGATCCGTGCAGCTACTGAAAGCCAGGGAAAGTAGCAGTGGGGTGGTGTGGGAGAACTTGGGCAGATTGAACACAAGTCATGCAGCTGCGTTTTGGATCATATGCAGTGGACGAATAGCGTTCAGAGGAAAGACCTGCCAGCAGAGAGTTGCAGTAGTCCAGTCTTGAAATGACAAGAGACTGAACAAGCACCTGGGCAGCCTGTGTGGACAAAAATGACCAAATCCTTCGGATGTTGTAGAGAAGAAATCGACAAGAACGAGGCACATTAGCAACATGTGAGGAGAAGAACAGATGATTGTCTATAGTTACCCCAATGTTGCGAGCAGCGGCTGAAGGGAAGAGCAGAGAGTCATGAAGAGTTATTCGGAGATCTTTACCTGGAGATGAGTGTTTGCCATTAGAATTCGGCAATTCCACTTTATTATAGTAGAGCTAGTAATCAGCATTATCATCAGCAGACATGACAAACACAATTTTCACAAATATAAGTTGATTGAAATGATGAAAGCTCATTAGATGAATATAGAAAAGATGACAGGAAACCAATTTCACCAACACAAAATGTACAAATGTTAATGTACAAGTTCACTGATGAGGTATGATGAGGTATGAGGCCTCTTAAGGATCGGTTTTCATTCTCAGAGGAAGAAGATACCAAGCGTTTGACCATACCGTGTCTGACCTTAAATGACTTGATATTAGTACTTCATTTATATACTCATTCTTTGTTGTGGTTATAATGTAAATGTGTGCTTATATAAATAAACTGTTGCTGATGCAATATCGCTTTACCAAAAAACATGTAGAAAAAACCTCATCTCAGAATCCCTATTCTAGAAATCAGGATGAAAGTGACGCCTTCAAGGGACGACAAATGGCTGGTCACATCACTTCCTACCTTTAAATGAGTTATCCTCTATAAACAAGAGTGCGCTTTAGATCCAAGACAACATACAATAATTTCCATTATGTTTCTGGAATTTGGCAGAAACCCATATTCCCGAAAACCTACATTCGTCTTATTTTTATTTCAATCATTTTTTTATTACTTATTGGTTAGGGGCCTTGCTCAAGGGCCCGGAATTAGCAGTTGGAAACTGACATTTAAATTCTCAACTTTCCAATGAGACATCAGTCATCCCAGTCAGTTATCTGGCTGTTTTCAAGAAATGCACAACACCTGTGCTATGGATTTGTTTGGAATTTATAGACATTTTTAGCAATAAAATAGAGCGAAAGCGTTCGTGTTTATCACATAAGTCACTTCATATTAACTTCTTGTTTATTGATTGTATAAAAATCAATATAGCGTTTGCAATCATGCTCATATTCCTAAAAAAAAACGCTCTCTTGCTCATGATATTGCACAGTTATATAAAATGTTGTTAAATAAATCAAATAAAAGATCTTATACAAGCACTTTTCCAGTCATATCTCAAATTTCATGGTGATCTGTACTCATTTTGACGGCTTTTTTGACACAATCCCCCGTTCCTTTTTGACCGGGGTCGACCGGAACATATAGAATTGGATGAGAAAATAAATTACTGATTGCATTCGAAGCATGGAGTTTTACCGCTATTAATATTAATGATTTTAATATAAAAAATTATGAATTAGAAAATGCACCAACAAGTTATAAATATCCATTGAAATAAGTCTGACACAGAGACAAAACCAAGTCTAAATGCGTCTGAGACCGAGACAAGACAGGGACCTTTAAAAACAGGTATTGAGACCAGTTTCAACTACTACAAAACTACTGCTCTTCTCTGTGCAGCTGGGAATGGTTACACATCAACATCCTAAAGATCCATGAATTTACTAAACATCTCAAGAACGTTGAAGATGCATATGGGCTGGAATTAATATCATCAGTCTACAACAATGGCTTAGGATCACAGGTTGAAAGAACTGTTCCGCATTTAAGCACCAATCACTGAACAGCGAACCTTAATATTGATGGTACTGTAATGAATGGACATTCGGGACCACCCAGATGAGGATGGGTTCTCTTTTGAGGCTGGTTCCTCTCAAGGTATCTTCTACAATCTCAGGGAGATTTTAAGGATAAACTTATAAGGAACGAACTCATGGGCACTCAACTTAAATATTACAACATTATAACCTTTTTTATGTCTGTAAAGCTGCTTTAGGATGGTGTCCATTGTTAAAAATGCTCTACAAATACATATAAATTAAACTAAACTTCGCCTGATAGGATGAAATATTTTATATTTTAGTATACTATATAGTAGTGAAAAAAGCAGTCATTTTGTTGTTTTTTTAACTTGTTCAAAATCATTTGGTCCGTCTGCTGTGAACAAGTTCACTCATGTGATTAAGGACATGTTTAATAAGGAATTCAAATGGAATCGAATGATTTTCCACAGTAGAGCCTGTATTATGATTGATATTCTCCTGCTGGCTTTCCTTTATGAAATCGTTAACGTGAACTTCGATTCGGCAGACCGTTCAAAACCCGAACTGATCGATAGTAGTAGCCTACAGTCTAAAGCCAAAATGTCAATGCTATGGATTTGAGAAACAGTCAAGCTCATATGTAAGCTTTAAATGATGCACCACTGCCGGTATATCAATTTATTGGGTTGAAGGACGTCTTGCTCTTTCTGAAGGATTAATAACAGGAGCTGTAGATCAGTTCGCTGCTGGAGGGCTCATTTCCTGTTCTTAATCTAATGCCATCACTTCCAGCAGTTTCAGATCAGCACATTTTAAATTTAATCTTTTACACGGAGGTAAAAAAAAAATGGTCCCACAAGACTTAAGGATAAAGATGAACACTGACACTCCTTTTTGCCGTGTCTTGATCTTTGAATTTGAAACCAAGAGAGCTGACTGAGTGTAGAAAACGGACACTGAATCTATTCGCATGTCGATGCATAGCTAAAGATACGATACATTAAAGAAGCTACTGATGCATTTCACAGCCACAACGATGCAGTGCGATCCGATTACGATTTCATTCAACACAATGCGATTCAGTGCACGATGATGCAATGGAAAAAATATGATGCGTGCAATTTAATATGGTTCAGATAAATCCTTCATTTACTTAAGTGCATTCTGACTTTTAACACGTCGCCCTTCCACAAGAAAGAAAATAAAACCCAGATGTTCTTTTTACTATTCTGTGTGCAGGAAGATGCAGCTCTACCTCTGCCATGTTAATCTATAAACTGACTGTCCAAACTGACTGCTACTGGTCATTAGCATATTTGCTAATATAAAAATGTGATTGGGATCATGTCAATTAATTCCAACTTGACTAACAACGAACCTGGGCTTCATTCTTACACTGCTAGCTTCTGTTTTTTTGTTAGCAAAATTAGCATTTATTTACCCACTAATTCATACAAAAAGTTAAAAAAGTGCTAACGTGGCTAATGACAGATGTTAGCTGGCAGTGATTGTTGAAATCATGTTATTCTATGTCACACTATTAGGATACGCCTCACCCTCTGAAGCGTTGTGATGCGTCGTATTCACGTGGCAGCAGCGGTGCGGAGAAATCGATCTACATATCAAATAATGGTCACTTTCTAAATAATAAAAGTAAAGCCCATCTACAAATAATTATATGTAAATAAATAGGTTTTTAACAATGCTAGTATCGAATGCGCTGTGAAATAAACAGGAGCTAATACGTGAACGCTCTACCCGTACTCGTAGCCCAAGTCGAGCTGTACGTGCCGTGCATCACAATACCGCTGTGGTGACAAGATATGAGTTCTTTTTAATTCAGGCATCTTTTTTAAGTTGGTGAAGAGCTACGGCACGCTAAGGCCAATTAGATACGATGTCAAAGCGCAGATACAAACTCGTCCAATTTAAGAAACAAATTCATTTCCGAGGGCACTTGCTGGAGTGGAGAGCACTCAGCAGCCCCGTTGATAGCTGATTAAGTATTAGCACGAGGCGAGCGAGACACACTGGATTTATTACCCACGCCTTTGAGCTCCTCTGTTTAGTGGAAGCATTTTTAAAGTAAATGACTCCGGGCTCAGGAGACCTTCTCGCTGAATCCAAACATTAGAAATAACAACTGGCTCCACACCACTGAGCAGAGAAGCTACCGTACGAAAGGAGAGAAAAATATCGGCGGAATGGAAATGAGGAAGATGAATCTGGGTCACACACTTTCAGGAACAGTGTTCAGCAAAGAGGACGCAGGGCCTTCGTTATAAGTTCCTTCGATTCACACTGCGCCGTCAATCAGCCACCGAAGTCTAAATGATACATTAAAGCTACATGGGTGCTTCATTTCTAAACTTCTTACCCGGATTACGGAAAAATCCGCAACTTTTTCTTTTGAAAAAACATGAGGCATTGCAATATATTGTAGTTCACTGTTAGGAATGGTTTACATGAATTCAGGGAGGCGAGAGCTTAGTGGTTAAAGCATTGGACATAGGTCATAGGTTTAAATACCAGCCACACCAAGCTGCCACTCCTGGGCCCCTGAGCAAGGCCCTTAATACTATAGCTGCTCATTTCTAAAAAAAGTGAGACAATTAGATCTCAATACTATGAATGTAAATGAATTTGCAATATTTAAAAAAGGTATTTGCAAAAATGGTCAATTTTGCAATTTGGGATCTTCAAAAAATAACTACTGCGTAAATCTAAGTCTCTGAGGGTTTCATCCAGGTTCTCCGGTTTCCTCCCACCTCCCATAAACGTTCACTTAGAGGGAAAAACGATCCTCTATAATCCGAGTGGGTTTTCTTTGGCTGCGAGTCATCCTCCAACACGGTTTCTACACTGCCCCAATATTAAGCCTGACTAAATTTGGATAATTACATACTGGATGAATATGAGAATGAAAGTGAAAAGGGATGGATACTGAAATCCCGTGGCAGGAGATTGAGACCAGCAGGGCCTTTTCTTCTGGATAAACTCTTTCAGAATCGCTAACTTTGGTTTGAACATATTTTTGTAACAAACACAGTTGTGAGAAAATGAAAGAACCCAATAATGTAGAATAACAAGCATAGAAAGGACTTTAGTGCCATTAGTTTTAATCATGATCTTGATCAACAGGCATGTATTTCTTTAACTGAATAACGCTTGGGTTCTCTAGCAATCCGCTACCATGTGTACGATTTATCCTCAAACGTGTACACTTTCCCATGTGTGTGGTTCAAGTTTCTTACACATTTTTCATTTTAAAATTCCAGACTAAAATATGCAAATTTCCCTAAAGATTTTTAAGACCCTACTTAACATCTGAAATAATGATTTTAAATAAAAAAAAATGTGCTATTTTACAATCTCTGATGTTTGTCAGAGTCAGAATCGCTGATGTTTGCTGTTATTTTACCAAATTATTGCTGGCAGTTTGTAGCTACAGTAGTTTCCAAAACAGTGCAGTGTTATTTATGAATGTAATTTTCAAACCTCAAACCTTCAATCCTACAGCAACAGAAGGACTGTTCATGTGCAATTCACCAAGAAACTACAAAACAGAACTAAAGACCATTAACAGCCTTCACTGGCTTCCAGTAGCTGCACGTATCAGATTCAAAACACTGATGCTTGCCTACAAGACCAAAAATGGACCAGTGCCATCTTACCTCAGTGACCTCATCACATCTCGCACTGCACCACGCTGTCTGAGATCCTCCAGCACTGCTCGACTGGTACCACCTTCTCTCAGAATGAGAGGTAAGTACACTTCAAGGCTCTTATTTGTTCTGGCACCGAGGTGGTGGAATGAACTTCCCATAGATGTCCATACAGACCTTCCCATAGAGTCCCTGACTATCTTCAAGTGACGACTGAAGACCTACCTGAAACACTTAAATTAGCACTTTCCAAGTTTGTAGAATTCTAGGGCTATATTTATATTTAGTTTGTAATCTGGCGTACCAGTGTTGATTTATTCATTGCTAGAGACTCAAAGCACTTTTGAACGTCGCTCTTAGGGCGTCTGCTAAATGCCGCAAATGTAAATGTAAACAAAAACACCTCTTGGCCATGTCCACACTGAAGCGTTTTCATGTGAAAATGCATATTTTTCTCTCTGTTTTGAACTTCTGTCCACACTGCGACACTAGTCTAGTCACCGAGAACGTAGCTTTTTAAAAATGCTCTCCAGTTTTAGTTGCGAAGTGTCAAGGAGTCAGAAATTCAATGAACGGCAGGCGAAAAGGATGAGGATCGGAGCGTTTCACACTTTGCTTATTCGCAGTACAGCAACGTGAGCGTTTCATTGTGGATAAGTAACTTTTGGGAAACGACTAAAAAGGAAAGAGTGAACGCAGAGAGTTTTTAGACGGAAACAGCGTTTTTAAATGTATCCGGATTAGTGGAGACGTAGGCTTTGTTTTATACAAATATTTTGACAAATTTATCATTTTATATTTTAGAAAAAAAACAGTGCAATAGTGTTCTTGTTTCACCCCAGATACTAATCCAGACCAGGAAATGACTAAAATCCAATCCCATAGTTTGTTATAGTTTTCCAAAATGTGTAGGACCCCTAAAAGTTGTTTAGCTAGAGGACTCATTAAACCAGATTTAAGACTTGCATTTATTTGCATATTTGTACGGCAAACTCAAGTAGATCAACAGTGAAATATATTTGAGACACCTTATTCCTTCTGTAGATGTTTTTTTTCTACAGACATTCGATCACTTGCTTTATTTGATTGACTGGAGAAAGAAGTGTCCAAATGTCATAGTTTTGTTCATAACACTGGATTTTAGCCGTCTAGCTCTGTACTGTCATCCTCAGAAAAGCAATCAGTAAAGTTCTGGGATCATACACCTCTGTAATGACGTCAGTTTGTGGCTATAAATATATATATGAATTTTACTGATTACATAACAAATGTCATGTCGGATCTCAGCAGTTCTTCATCTCTTAGGTATTTTCTGACCTCTGTCTATTTTTTACCTTCTATTCAGACGTCTGTTTGATCTAATTTCAGAGCCACAGCACAGGGTCATGACAACAAAACCAATAAAAAACTTCCTTCACGTAACAGTAACCAGATTCCATGTGATACTCTGCCATATGTGCACTGTACATATGACAGACAACAGTATATCATCCAGCGGATTTAGACACAATAATGTCAGTTACAACTCGAATGCTAGGATGTATGAACAGCTTGGCTAAACCTTGAATTCAGCCTAGTGCTCAGAAAGTGGGAAAGTTAATCAGTCCGACTGTGTCCATGAATGAAAGTGTGTCCTTTGGGTTTGTACTCAAAGGGTAGAAACAGCAAGTATTTTTTTTCTAAAGGTTTAACAACGATATGATTAAGCTATTAGGTGGTCAACGTGGTCCGCTTTGCTATCGGCTTTGCCATTTTCCCATGAGCTCTTCTTGCTTTACATGTAATATAAAAAAGCAGGATGTAAGAATCAGTATCAGACAGGTAGAACTGGATCTAGGACCAAACCAGAAAAGACAAGACTAAACAAAAAGGATTACCATAAACTGGGGTCTAAAACTAAAACAGGAAGTGACGGTGACAAAGTAAGCTACATAATCACACTCACAGTCCCTGGAGATGATCATAAATAGGAGGTTTAAATCCTTCTGAATTTTGCTTGCTCATTGTATTGTCAATTAGTCACACACAGAAATAGCTGATTCATCAACCTGGATGTAAACGGATTCGTTCAGCGTTTACACAAGGAACGTGTCATTCTACAAAGATTCGGATCAAACCTTTGAATCTGACACATGGTCCTGACTGTGTGTGAAAGTTTGCATATGATCAGTGCATGCATTAGCGCAAATTATTAAAGTCTCCATATGAAAAAAAAAACCCAGAAAAAAACACGCATTCTTACGCTAGTTGGCAAGGTCAAGGAGCAAGAGTACTATTCAGAACCAGTAAAGTAAGTGAGCCAGGATGAACCCGTAAATAACGTCACGTAAAATAATTCAACCATGGCTGTAGAAATGGTGCTGCAATAACTGAGGGCTGGTTTGTCTGCGCAGGGCAGCAAATGCCTCACTGGTTGAAGATTTAGTGCTCAATTATAATCATTACAAATTGGTTTTATTAGTTATTTTAACATTTTTTTTTTAAAGCAAGTCAAAATAACTTCCACCTTACCTGCCAGCCTTAACCCTGACCGTCTGTTTGCTCCCAACAACCTCATTATACAACCTCAATATAACAATCTCAATATACAACCTCGATAAAACAACCATCAGGGAAGTAACAACCTCAATTGAAAAGCATCAATACCCAACCTTAATATACACCCCCAATATACAGCCTTAATTAAACAGCATCAATATACAACCGCAAAACAGTGTAAAATAATGGAGAGTGTGTTAGAGAAGTGAAGAAAAGAGTGCAGGCAGGGTGGAGTGGGTGGAGAAGAGTGATAGCAGGAGTGATTTGTGATAGAAGAGTATCTGTGAGAGTGAAAGGGAAAGTTTATAGGACTGTGGTGAGACCTGAGATGTTGTATGGATTAGAGACAGTGGCATTGAGTAAAAGACAGGAGGTGGAGCTGGAGGTAGCAGAGCTGAAGATGTTGAGATGTTCGTTGGGAGTGACGACGATGGACAGGATTAGAAATTAGTTTATGAGAGGGACAGCGCACATAGGACGTTTTGGAGACAAGGTGAGGGAGGAGAGATTGAGATGGTTTGGACATGTGCAGAGGAGGGACATGGGGTATATCAGTAGGAGAATGCTGAGGATGGAGACACCAGGAAGGAGGAAGACCAAGGAGGAGGTTTGTGGATGTGGTGGGGGAAGACATGCAGGTAGTTAGGGTAAAAGAGGCAGATGTAGAGGACAGGGGGGCATGGAGATGGACGATCTGCTGTGGCGCCACCTAATGGGAGAAGCCGAAAGAAGAAGAATATACAACCTTGACGTGCACACTACACATCTTGCGTATTTTTGCACACCTACTGGAATATGTACATTCTACTGGTGTCCTGCGTCTTCCATATTTTTATAAAAATACTTCATGCTAATGTCATTATATGCAAATATTAATATATTGAATTAATACATTTTTTTTGCACATGCTTGTAAATAATAACTTTCTTAAGCCTCATTAATACTTTCTCATTTCTTTCTGTTATCTTATTGTTTAATGTTGAATATTTGCTGTAGTTTGCCTGTAGCCTCACTTAAGAATGTACAAACCGTCAGACATCTGTACATATGACAAATAAAACCTGAAACGTGAAACCCCAACCTCAATACACAACTTCATTTAAACCCCCTCAAAAGAGAATCGCAATATACAACCCCGTTGCACATCCTCAATATACAACCTTCATAAAACAATCTCAAAACACATAACTTCCATAAAACCACCCCAATAAAGCAACCTCAATACCTCAATAACCAATTTCAATACACAACCTCAGTAATCATCTTCGATAACACAACCTCAATAAAGAATCTCAATACACAACCTTAATACAATTTAGCGTTTGTGCATTTTGCGATAAATACAGGCGTAAACTGTAAACGGCGTGTAAATAAACGCTGATGAAAAGACCCACGCTTATGTGGATCTGAGGGGGGAAACTGCTGGAGGCTCGTCTCAGTTTAATAATTCAGACGTGATGCGGCAAAACTAAACCCGGCTCCAAGTTCCTGAAGCCTCTGAGGCACATGTGAAGCACATGGATCGAAGCTTTCACTTTCTGCTCCTCTAAATCGAGCTCTCCATACGATGAGAGTGAAAATGTGAGGGTTTATTCGTCAGCCGGATAATTCTCATTAGGCACCAGATGAAGAGTCAGAGCAAATCAGAGCCAGATAGAGGAAAAGAGAGAGAGAGAGAGAGAGAGAGAGAGAGAGAGAGAGAGAGAGAGAGAGAGAAAGAGAGAGAGAGAGAGAGAGAACTGTCAATCACATAGCCAACACACAGGGGGTCGTGTCACTGCACAGTGCCAGCTGTAGCAGCCTCTGCTCTGAATGTCAACGATTGAAATCTCGACGTCGGCGAAAGAGCTGCAAAATGAAGCAATTCTTCCAAAAGAAAGAAAGAAAGAAATAGAAACGTGTACGTGTTCTTATTGCCAATATACTGTTCTGTTCCGCTGGGTTTTAGTTGTACGAGTATTCACTTAGCAGGCGTTCTCAGTGACTTACAAGACGCCCAAGCGGCAGATGGTACAAGGGTACAAGCGCACAAACAGGCCCACAAGCTAAATCTAATCGAGACTCTCAAACTTGTTCATGTTTAATTGTAAGTTGGAACAGCAATTACACAGAATAGTGCAGAACTTACAAATAGTATACACGCACCTCAGTACCATAAGTATGTGGACACCCACATCACCCAACGTTCAAAGCAGACAATTGTAAAGAATGCCTTTGTACAGAGAATACATGCTGGACTGCAGCTTTTGGCGCACACACTGTGGGATTGATCTTTACGAACACGATCCCCATGTCACACTGTGGGATCTCAGACGTCATAATGACGGACCCTAGATCAGACTCCGATAGTAGTAGTCTCTGGGGGTTGGTTCATTTTGTTCTTGATGTTCCTTGATAATTAAAAAGGTCACAAACACTTCTTTTCCATGCATCCCTCAAAAAGTTTCTCTTCTTGATGTACCGTTTTCCTTTAGGTGTTTTGAAGTTGTTGCGCAAATCACGCTATCAGGTTCGGCGCTCCTATCGCTTCTTAGTTTGATGGTAGTCGTATGGGAAGTCGAGCTGCAGAAAAGAGTCTAAGAATAACTTCTGCCCACATTTTATTAGAGGAAAGAAATTATCGCAACAGCCATTAATCAGCAGACGGTGAGCACGTCAAACCAGAGATCAAAGACTACAGATTTGTGTCTAGGATTAGAGGAATCTTCTAGAATTTTTTTTTTTATTATTTGTCTTTAAATTGTAGCCAAAATAACTGGTTTAAGAGACTCAAACCCGTTCCAGCATGACAATGATGTAGTGTGTTGAGGTTGGAGTGAAAAAACTTAAACACCCTGCACAAATCCTTTATGTCCTCAACCTCAATGAACTTCTAAGAAACACCAAATGGACCTCCACAGACTACAATAATGCATAAATTCAGTAATGTACCAAAATAATCACCAATCCTCACAACCCTGAATACCACCATAGCGCTTCTTACATATACCAGAAAACGAAATACACCGGAAATGAGAAATTCCACAGGCATGATGGCGTCTGGAAATACAGTCGTCAATCTCACTGTATCCCGTTTTTCAATTCGGCACATTTTGTTTTGTGAATAAGCCCAATTTCAGTTCATAGGTTTCCGCTTATTTATTGGTTGTAGTGTCCTCTGACTAAAAAAAAAAAAAAAAAAAAAACCCGCCTAAAAAAAAAAAAAAAAAAAAAACAAAGCGTGGAGTTGATGACCTCACCAGATTTAGCCAATGAAGAAAAAAAAAAATGCAGTGACTTGAATCTTTAACTCCGCCCCCTTTGATTTTTAAGACATAACACATTTTAACCAATAAACAAGCAGAGAAACTACGCACAGGCTATGCTACGCTACGCTACGCTACAGTGCTGTACTGTACAGTACTCAGTATAAATGATATTTCTACAAATTTACACAAAATTCATCTCGCTATATTCTTGCAAATGTTTTCTGTATGTGTTTAAAGATTGTGGGAAGATGATTTATGGCCTAAGCAATAAAAATATTTTTTGGGGTGGTGTCTATTTATCTAGGACAAAATCCTCACTCGTCTATCTACCTACACGGTTATAAGACATAGCAGTCTGATCAAGAAGTCAAACAGGATCAACCATCTCGAAAACAATGCAGGATTTTTGCAGCAACAACAACCATCACCAACTTTCTCACAAGTTTACCCCTGTGGATTCTGGGCAATTCACACCTCCAGACCCTAATGTCAAAGCAATCTCACAACGCCACAGAGAAGCTCCTCTCATGGTGCCGTCATCTCTACTGAAGCTGTTTGGATAAAAAAAATTGATTCTGGTCTCCAAAACTATTTAAAGATATTTAGTTTCTTATTTAATTAAGTGCTTTAATTATAGGGTGCTGATTTTTTTTAAACTCATAGTTGTGGTAGAAGAATAGACTCAATAATCTAACAATCAAAACCCCCTCATTCACCAGCCAGAAAAAAATAAAATAAATAAACTGCCATCTGTTAGTTTTGTTTAATATGACAAGATTATCATCGTTCTTGAAAGCATTTATAATCGTAATTCAGAGTATTGTAATATTACTCTTTACATTTTCTTTACACAGTTTATATTTAAAAAAAGCATTTTTATACAAATAAAAAATAAACTAAAAACAAAACAAAAGTTTTACTTTTTACAAATAATATATTTATAGAATATAAATTAAAAATAAGACAAAAATCATTTAAAATTTGTTTTACATATAAATATATTTATATAAATATATAAAAAAACACCATTTTTATTTATACAAATTATTTCAACAAATTGTTTTATATTCCACAAATATGAATTTTTGTTATATTAAAAAAAAAACATTTTAATTTATACAAAATATTTAAACTAAAACAAGACAGAAATACTTTTATTTTTCAAATACATTTTTGTTCAATTATAAAAATAGCATGTTTATTTATAAAAAATATTATTTAAACTAAAAACAAGGCAAATTAAATACATTTTACATTAAACAAACATCTATTATTTGTTATATTTAAAAAGAGCACTTTTATTTATAAAAAATATAATTTAAACTATAAAGACAAAAATACGTTTTTCCATACTACAAATGACAAATTATTTTATATTATTATATTATATATCAATTGTCACTCATTTTTATTATTATTCTTTCATCACCACAATAATTAATTATTATTTTAAATATGTTTCTATTCTTCTTTGGTGTTTGTGATCAAGCAGTATTTTTACGTTCTGCAGTTCACTGTTTATGATGGGTCTATTTTTGTTTGTCTGTACCTGTTACACTCCTACACAATTTTCTAACAGCATCTGTGATATCTGATTTCTTTTATTTTCTTTCATGTATTTCATTTCTTTTATATTTCTCCTTCTTTGCCAGTACCCTCTTTTTAATTCTCAAAGAGGTCTTCTGGTGTTAAATTCAGGTTTCGAACACTATTTCTACATCCCTTTTTACTAATTAACACAGACGACATAAGACCTTTTTTCGGAATCAGAAACTCGCAGGTTTGCTGAAACACTGAGCAAAATAAAGTCCAGCATGAAGCTCAAATCTCCTCAAAACGCCTCTGCTTACTGCAAGCAGTCACCTCGTTCCTGTCTGCATTATCGTATGTTTGGTGTTACTTTATTGTATCACGTATGCACGGTGGAATGCTACAATTTGTCTGGTCCTCTGATTGGAGGACACGTCTATGAGCACGGATAGGAAAGTCGTTCCGGCTGAACCATGAACAATGGCAGGTGGTAGTTTAGTGGTTAAGTCAAAAGACTTGGGTTCTAAAGGTTGTGAGTTTAAATCCCAGCCACACCAAGCTGTCACTCCTGGGCCCCTAAGCAAGGCCCTTAACCCCATAGCTGCCAAATGGTGTTTTTGTTAATGTAGTTGTTTGTATAGCTGTACACAGGGACTCATAAGCTGTACGTGCAATCAATAAACCTGGTTTTAATGGTTTGACAGAAAGTGGCAGAAATTCAAATTATGGCACAACGTGCTATGTTTAATTTACTAATGAACACCGAAATGAGATGCTTTATAACTAGATTTAATGCGTCTCATTTCCATTGTTTATTAGTAAATTAAACATAGCACGTTGTGCCATAATATAAAATCATAATGCACTTCAGCCTTCTGCAGAAACTTGTTAATGAACTAAATCCATGGACGATCTTCACCAGAACTACAGCATGAGTTGTAAAGCTGCAAGGATCAAAACAAGCAGCAGGTTTTTAGATTATGTACTTAAACTGGCTAAACCATGACGTGAACAGCAGCCACAAAATAATATTCATCCAGTGGAGAGCCATTAGGGCTAAAATGTCTTACGCTTTAACGTATTTTTGTACATGAAGTTCCTTAAGTGTGCTGCTGCTGCATCGCCAAGTATAAGATTCCGTTTAAGTTTCTATCCAATCAGATTACAGCAGGAAAAAAAAAGACGTGGGCTTTTGTTGGATTCAAATCCATGTTGCTTACAGCTACGATTTGGTCACTCCGAGGCCACCCGGGCGTCCAAACACGTCTATATTTTCACATCCTTTAATCAGATGGTCTGAGAGCGCACTAGCCAGAGCTCGCAACCAGCATCTGCAGCAAACTGCACGAGAACAAATCTGTATATGTGGATTTAAAAGCTGTTTTTTTTTCTTTTTTTTTTACAATAACTGACAAAGGAGAAGAAATTGATATGGTTGCAGATGCACTTACAAGGACATTTACAGGACGGATTTTCCAAGATGAGCTGGACGTCGTGAGGAAAGGTCGGCCAAACACAACAGTTTAGCTTTTTTTGTGAACCGTTTATACTTTTCCATTTGCTTTTCTGCAGAATTTGCACAAAAACACACATTTAGGTTTCATTTCAAATCCCCAGGAAAACTGTAACCAACAAAATAAATGCACAAAAACCCGGGGGTCATTTTATAAGGTCAATATGGATGATTCTGCTAGAGATGATGTATACAGACAGTGCAGCTGTGGCTACAGTGAAAAGAGACTCTTTAAATTGTGTTCATTGGGTTTCTTTTCTGTCTGGGATGCAGAAGTCTGTTATACCGCATTTCTCTACAACATAAATGGTTTCTATAGTCGTGGCATTGATGGTATTAAGAGGTACTTTGATTCAGGTGGTACACCACTGAAGGTCCAGGTGTGAAATGCATGGCCCACCAATCTATTCCTCTAAACTTTTCCATTGAAATCCAGACAGATGTAGCAGTAGGTATTTGTCACACGTCTGTTAACAAACAGGATACAAATCCAATCTTACTCTTAATGCAGCAATTAAAACTCCTATCGCAAACTCCCTGAAAGTGTGGGAGAGAGGAGACGGTACCTCAGGATGACATTAAAACAATTTTCATTACCACCGGATTTGACAATTAGCATGCAAAGGGTGTTAATAAGGCTGAAATATGGCACTGTTTCACAGCCTCGAGTCGAGCGTTTTTCACCGGTGTACACTTTAACGAGTCTCTTTAGAGGACTTCGGGGTCAAGTCGAGTCAAATCGCTCTCAAAGGTAAAATAAAAAGACATTAGTCATGAGCAGGGGATAAATTCATTTCCAAATACAAAGGTGAACTGGATCAAATAGTCTTTGATCGACGGCAAAAAAAGAATATTTAATAAATCCATAGGGAAATTCACTCCTCAAATTAACTCTACGTATCGAAGCGGGATTTTCAGCGGTGTACAGCTATGCGTTCTGGATCGTCAATATGCGGCTCGGCTGAAGCTAAATGGCTGATCAGATTTTATCTTCCCTGACCGCAGAGATCTGCCGACTCGTTAAAAAATGGTTTGAAGCGGCTTCCCATGCGTCTGTCAGGTCAAATAAAGGTAAACTTGGCAGATGCGTCAGGCTGAGGTCCTCTATTAATCTTTACAGTCATGTGTAATTAGTATCAGCTGCATGAGTGGCCAAGTTGCCATAAATAACCAGTATGTAGAAAAGCGAGAGGGAAGAAAGGTCTGGTCTTCTGGAGTCGTCTAACAACCATCAATAAAAAAAGAAAGAGCTTCCGCTGTGCCAGAATCGCATATAAATCTATATGCTAATGCTATAACCCTGTGTGTACAGAAGATGTGCATCTCGAAGCATAGCCAACAATAAGATACGTATTAAAGATACATATGAAGCAGCTACCGCGATTACGGTTTTACAGATCAAATATTGGTCACTGTATAATTATCGATCATTTCCTAAATAATAAAATTAAAGCACATCTACTGCTACTGAGACATAAATAAATTACATACCGTAATTTCCGGACTATAAAGTGCACCCATATATAAGCCGCACCCACTGAATTTTACAAATATTTGTATTTTTTACATAAATAAGCCGCACCTGTCTATAAGTGTCTACACTGAAACTAATGAACTTTACACAGGCTTTAATGAAAGACATGTTACACACGGTGTAACGGGTGAAATATGTTACGCTTCCTTTAGGAGCAGAGCGGTATTTTGGGAAAAGACCGGCACTGCCTTTTTCCCCTATTACTGCATGTGTGCAAGACTGAGGAATATGTCCTTATTATTTTCTGATGCTCATTTCTAAGTTTCTTTGACTAACCCGTAACGCTGTTGCCAAGAATAATAAAAAGCATAAGTTTCGGAAACCTGTCTGTGCTTATATGATTTCTGTTGTAACTGGAGTTAGCGAGCTCTCCCTTCACCCAGACTCAACACGCTACAACGGCTTGTATCTAAACAGTAGCCGACCAAGAAAATTATTGTTTACTGTCTTCCTCCTTCCTTTCACAACTATTTCTCTCGGGAGTTTATCTTTTGGCATCGTCGTGCCAAAAAAGAGTTTTTTCTCCCGATGCCGTGCAGCTCAGAACACAGGTGAGGTGCGTTTTTTCGTTTCCGTTCGGGAATTTCATTGGTCTAATGTTATGTCGCTCAGTTTTTTGGCTTGAAGTTTGTGAAACTGGGAAAAACTCAGGAAAAATTCATAAATAAGCCGCTTCGTTTAAACCGCAGGGCTCAAAACGTTGGAAAAAAGTAGCTGCTTATAGTCCGAAAAATACGGTAAATACATTTTTACAGATGCACAAATTGTAAAAATCGCATCCGATACAAACGCCAACCTGTACACGTTTTTTTTATTTTATTTGATTATTATATCTTTGCATGTGCAGAAGAGTTTACTAACCTCAGCCAGATCAAAATAAGCGAATAACATAGCATAGTCGTACTCAATCATAATCATTAAAAACTGTAATAAAATAAGGCTTTTTTGTGTTCTTTTTAGGATCGATGCAGGTCGTGTAAGATGAGCTGATCGGTCCGGGGCTCTCAGAAGCAGAGTGTGTCTGATGGCGAACATCAAATAGGCAAAGTGCATGAAGTGTGACAGAGTGCAGTCCTCGGGCCAAAGCTGTTAGGAATGAGAGGAGGCAAGCGGCCAAGCAGCAACTCATACTGAGACTGAGACACGGACTATCAGAGATAAGAAGGCGCTCACACACACACACACACAAAACCCCACACACAAGCACACAAACACAAACACACACACTCACACTCTAATCTATCTACTGAGTGCACTTTTTGCAGCTCGACTTTTTGCAGCGGTTCCACGTTTCCTCACACCTCCTCGATCTATACCTGCTGGCACGCAAACACGCAGCTCAAGTGAATTTTCTTATTATTCCGACTTCAGGGAATAACGCGTGTGCGGCGGGGAACGTTGCTTTTTCACTGTTCCCAGGTCAGTCGGCTGATCGGTCTCACGGTGCCTCACGAGTTCTCTCATAAATGTTTGATCTACCTTATTTTTCAGTTCCCACCACACAACAGAAACTGAGCACTGTGGCAAAAAAAATTAAAACCATTTTTTTTGTGCAGATGTGTTTAGCTGGGATTTAATTAAACCAAATCGCACGCTTTAAAAGGACACGCAAAAATGCTAATAGCATTAGGGACTTTTAATGTGCACGATGCACTGAATTGCGCTTCTTCTTTCCTCATTGACCCATATGAAGGCCTGGAAATGAACAGAAAATCAGAGTGTGTTTAAAAAGAAATGGGAATAAATGAATATATTAGGGGAAAATGAACAAACACTAGTCAAACAGGACGGTGGAAATACTGTATACTTCGCTGGAAAAGGCACCGAGAGCTCAGCTTTCACAG
This sequence comes from Silurus asotus, assembly GCA_024362625.1. NCBI lineage: Eukaryota > Metazoa > Chordata > Actinopteri > Siluriformes > Siluridae > Silurus > Silurus asotus. Next base: position 3,890,253 of record MU551567.1, on the reverse strand, counting down.
ATCATAATACTAGAGCTAATACTCTACATTAGGTTCAAAGCAAATTTCACGCCTTCGTCTGCAAACAGGTCTCGGTTTTAAGGTAAAAAAAAATAAGACGGGAGGGGTGACGATTAAAAAGCGCGCCCTAATTACACTCGAGAACATTTGAGAGATTGCTGCTGTAACTGAGCTTTCAGATTGACTTTTTTAATTCGGAAGAGAAAAAAAAAAAGAGATAAAGAAGCATTTAGCATGAGGACTTTAGGGGTGACGATTAAAAAGCGCGCCCTAATTACGCTCGAGAACATTTGAGAGATTGCTGCTGTAACTGAGCTTTCAGATTGACTTTTTTAATTCGGAAGAGAAAAAAAAAAGAGATAAAGAAGCATTTAGCATGAGGACTTTTCAGGCGATGATTTACTTTGGAAGCGAAATACGTTTCTTTTTTAATTTTTTTACCATTTCAAAAGTACATCATCTGCAATTCCAATTAAAGTCAACCCGGCCTCTTCCTTCATGTTTCATTCATAGTCGAAAGGGTTACGACTGGGACAGTATGAGACTTGCGCTCGATCGATATCGATTCAGTTATGAGGTGGAGGATAAACAAAGGGTGATGTGATTACTTCGGAGAAAGAAAACCAAACAGGCCATGGCAATCGATCGAATGCTGAGGGGAAGAGCTTGCTGGTGAACCGTTACGTCGTAGAAAGGCTAAAGGTCGTGGAAACGTGTTTCCTGCTGTGTTCGAAATGTAGCCAATAGGGACACAGTCTGGGGAATGAACAGCCGAAGAGCAACCAAGACCAGAAGGTTAGTTAATAGGTGTTCATCTAATTTCCGTTAGATCCCCTTTGGGCATCTCTCTGTATAATGGTTCTTGCTCTAAGAAATAATTCAGTATTTGATATTATCAAACCGCAAATTATCAAACCACAGAGTTCTGTACAATCTCTTCTATCAAATACATTTTCTTGGGATGGTTAACGATGCGATACGTTCTCTCAGCAACGCTGCTGCTGCTACGTAAATATGACGTATCACAACACTACGGAGACCGAGGCGTGTCCTGAGAGTCACACAGAATACAGATTAACATGGCAGAGGTAGAGCTGTAACTTCCTGCACACACAACAGGAAAAAAAACGCCTGTTTTGTTTTGAGCTTGTTGCAATATAGAGGCGTGTTTGTGAAAGGGCCATGCGTAAGATTTAGAAGGCACTTAAGTAAATGTATGATGTCTATCTGAACCAGAGCAATAAAAGCGAACTCCGTACCATGTTGAATTGCAAGAGCATCGTATTTTCTCCGTAGCATCGTATTGCTTTGAATCGGATTGTGTCGAATCGAAATCCGATCGCACTCTATACTTCATATGTATCTGTAATATGACTGGCTATGCATTGAAGTGCAATTCGAATCCGCCTCACTTATAGGAATGCGCATCCCTAGAGTATTCACTCGCCTGCTATCCAATTCAAAGCAAAAATTCTTCTTATTAATGAGTCAATGCAAAGATCATAAATACACTCCTGCGCCATTACCAACAAACAAACAGTCTTCAAATCATTGTGATTGATTGTTGCGCACAAAACGGCGGCGATAATTCATGCCTCCCGATCCTACGGGCGTTAAGCTGGAATTCTCGGTCGGCGTTTAAACCCACTGTCTCATTTTACTGCTGTTATGTTACGCGGATGACAAATATCACCTTCGATGAGAAGAGGAGCCATAAAACAAAAGAGGGTTCGCTCTCCTTGAATAACAATCACCTGAGTGGAGGAGTCGGTCAAAGCTGTAATAAATTTGCTCTAGCGTTCCTCTGCATGGCTCGGGAATTAAACGGCGAGGATCGGACAGGAACTACACGGAGCGTTTTTCCCCGTGCGATCGAAAACCGACGGCGTTCTCAATCACCGACACGCGTCGCGCGTGACGCTCTGGGTCAGACGTCCTTGTTCAAATGCAGGAGGGATCGAACCATAAGGGTGCTTACGAGGGTTTCCATCTCCTCTAGTACAGTTATTAGCTTAATGGAGCTCGCAAGCCTCAATAGGTCCATCTCGCATTGTTTCATGAGGTGGAGATGAAGTGCTTTTATATCACCTCACCCTGCTGGCGAACACACGCCCCGTGTGTAATGCGTTTAATCTGGAAGATGGTGTTTCTTATCACCTCATGAGGCGCATCAGAGTAATTACGCTTAAACAGTTGCTCTCTGGAGACACTCGAGCTGCTGCTGCCTTTACTGTTACTGCGGTCGAGTCAGGCGCATTGTACTGTCGACGCCGTGCAAATGGATGAACCCGAAACACACGGCTGTACGTACTATAAAACAAACAAAAAAAAAACAGGAGGTCGTTCACAATGAAGGAAATTGAATTTTTTTAAGCACTATTCATGAAAAAAAAAGCACAATTACTGCAAAACAGCCTTATGGTGACGAATGAAGGGAACAGATGGAAAAATGAATCTGCTCCATTAGGTTCCAGCATGTGATTCCATCCCCGTACAGCTCAATTAGATATTCAGTTCAGTAACTCCATGTGGCCTCTTCATTTGCCTGAGCAACAGTGTATCGCACAGTAAAAGCCAACGACGAGGGAAAGCTGGAAAATAAAAGATTCTTTAGCAATTTTGTCTGAATCTCATCAAAATCACATGGTTTAAAGGTGTAAAGTCAAGCAGGGGAAGTGAGATCTGTAGAAGACTCTCGGCCGGGTCGGTACTCGGTAACAACTCAACTGGGTTTATTACGTAAAATACATAATTACCTCTAAAGCATGGCAGAAATATTTGGACGTATTTATTGCAAGATTCCTTGCTAGTAATGTTTAAACATACTGTATCTTAGCGGAAGATTCCTTCAAATTAACAACATGCAGAATTTGCTTTAAATAATATAAAATCAACAAGTGAAAAAATTCCCCTGTTTGTGGGGTCTAGGGGTAAATATTTTAACATCGTCATGTCTGTTTGCCGTCCGTTTTCACATCGTAGATCTGAAAAATTTGCCATATTGAAAGTCTAGTGTGGCTTTGATAGCAGAAATGGTTCTGGAAAGGCTTTCTATTAGATATTGGATCGTGCCAGAGAGAAGTTTTTGTTCATTAAGCCGCAAAGGCGATCGTGAGATCAGGAACTGTTGTGTGAGGAGGTCTGGGGTGCAGTTCATCCGAAGGTGTTCGGTACAATTAAGGCTCTGTCTAGGACACTGTATTTTAACGATGAATTCATGGAGCTTGTTTTTTTACACGGGTGAATTGAGATGTGAGGTTTGTGACACATTTAAAAAAAAAAAAAGGGAAATTGTAATCTAAAAAAAGGCTTCTATACAATTGTCTAATAACTGTTCAGGAAAACACGTGTTTAATGGTCAGGTATACGTTCGGTCAGATTGGGTAGATCTACATGTCTATTTTATGAAGTATGTCTTCGTATGCGGAATTACAAATCCCTTTGATGTACCTGTGTGAAAGAGATTCACGATTTTTCAATCTTATGATGACGTTTGTTTATACATTACGGGACTGTAAGTTGCGCCATATCGCTTAATTATATACTGTCATTTGTGTAATTATTAATAAATGACAGTATACTATTGTATAATCACTGATCACCAACAAATCACAGTATACTCCCCCTAGTGGTCGATGATAATTTGCGTTCAAAACTTGCAACTCGGAAAATTCGCGTGTTCTCATTTGGAATCTAACAGCAAGCAAATTATCTTAAAATTCGTGGGAATTTGCTGCGGGACCGAATGTTTAGGAACGTTAAGAATAAATGATGTATATGTTCAAAAACTGTAGACTATTACATTTATAAAGTGACATAACGTGTGGATGAATTCACTAAGGTACCATAGGGGCGTCAAACCCCGTGCTCATTTCTACACATCTTTGATTTTTACCTCACGCTAATAAACACAATACTTCAGTAGAATGTGAACCGTGAGTGTGATCTACGCCGGCGAACGCGAAATGAAAATTGCGCGTGAACTCAGTCTTCTAGTAAATAATACGGTTGCTGTTAAAATGTTCATAGCCAGCAGTCCATAACTGACGTCTACCGCGGTGTCACGTCGCGCTGAAACTCGTGGAGGGGAAACGTGAATTTCTTGTGACAGGGACGACAGGGCTTCATTTTTTCCACTCTGTAATTTCATCAAAACTCGTGCTACACGATACATTACTCAGCCTCGATGTGGATTCAGTGGATTCTTTGTATATAAGTGCGTGTGCACGTGTGTGTGTGTTGTGTGTGTTCTATTCAAATCATTCTGAAATCACCCCCAGTGTCGGTTCGACTTGTCCATTACCATATCGCGTCTCTCTGCTTTGACACCGAGGGGAATTGCAATTACTCCATCTCTATTCCTCTTGTCACTGCGCATGCAAATGGAAAGTGACAAAAGCGTTCCTCGTTTATCTGGCCTGACGTAACCGCGGGTGGATTAGCACAGGGATCTGAGGAGAGCCAGCTGAAAATGCATGAGTCTGTGCAGCGCTGTTCCTGATACTCCTCCTCCTCCTCCTCCTCCTCCTCCACCACATCCCCCTCTCTCCTTCATGTTACACTCTCGTTATCATCACGCTATCTGGCAGTAAAGGGCACGCCTGGCTGTTGACTCACTCATGTGGGATGAGTGTGTAGTCCAGCTCGGTGTAAAACTCCATCGTCCTTCTTCCTGCTGATTTCGTTCCTCGTTAAAACACAGAGAAAAGGTTAGCGGTGTCGGCGTGCGGTTATCGGCACTGTCCATCTCCTGGCAGAGGTATTGTGTGAACACCCCCCCCACACACACATACACATATACACACACACACTTTTAGGGTCGAATGGCACAGGAATGATCCGTCACGGGCGATGCAATGGAGGAAACCAGCGTACAATCAGGAGCGAATGGAAGAGTTTGAATCTCTCATCATCTGGCATTTCCTCAGGACTGCTTGCACCCAGTATCAATAAAAGAGGACTCTACTGATCCAATCACAAGTAATTGCTCCTGACCAACAAAGGAGGGTAAACACACAAGGAGTCAGTCACCGGTGTTCTCCGGGGCTTATCGGAATCCAAGTGATTGCTAAGCTGTCAATTTTCTTTACAGACGCACAATACGAGGACTGGGATTTTTTTTCTTACCGGTTACAAAGACTTGTCGAGGCAGGAAAGCTTTAATACATGAGGGATCTCAGACGTCCAGGGTCCTCCATCTCCTTTTATATACAAAATATGAATTAAAAACTTCAGCGCTTCCTGACTTCATTAATCGTGGTCCCTGAATGTGAGAAGTCTAAAAGCTGAACTGTGAAGCCCCTTTTTCCAATGTTCCAGCCAAAAAAATAAAAAGCAGGGTACAGGGCTAATAGCAGAAAGGCCGAGCTGTCAAACTGCCTCTAATTGCATTAGATTTCTGTGCAGGCGAGCGTGTCGGATCCGTCGGATTCGTCTTCGGAAAGGTGCAGAACACGGGCAAAGGCGGAAAAGACAAATTCTTGTACAAGAGCCTCTGATATTTCTGTCCCTGTCATCATCAAGCTTCTGCAAGCTCAATCGGGTGGAGTGAAGGGATTTGGCCTCGCGTGGCCAGAGGCAGATGTAGGGTCGCGACGGGGCGGAAAATTTCAGCTGAATTCTGGAAACTTTCTATAGGAACTTCATATGGGGAATTTTGGTGAATATTCCAAGTTGGAAACTTAATATGAATTTTTGGGAATCAGTTAAAAATTTGTGGAAATTGATATCAACTGCATTAAATATAAACATAAATATAAACATCCAGTACAAAAGTGCTTTTAGTCTCTATTAACGAAGTTTCATAAAAATGTTGTTGGGTTATGATATGCATGCTAATACAACTAATACAACAAAAACAGATTTTTTTAATGCCATTTTTGATTTTGAGTTAATTGTTTGTGTAGTTTTGTTGCACAACAGTTTTAAACATAAACGTATGTAATGTTTATGTAATTTATGCAAATATTCACCAAGATAGAATTTTTTTTTACATTATTTTTCCAGGCAGGATTTAATAAATAATCTATGCTATGGAGGAATGCACAGTGCAGAAATTTTACTGAAATTGCATTAAATCTGTTTTTTTTTTCCCCAACTATCATTATCAATTATGTATTACATTCAACTCTTCTGTTATAGGCTAACCTGCAATTTTGTACATTTCCAGTTTATTTCCAAATAAACTTTTATCAGCTTTTCCCTTTAGGGGTCGCCACAGCAGATCATCCGTAGTCATGACCCGCATGTTTGATTTGGCACGTTTTTACGCTGGTTTCCCTTCCTAACGCAACCCTCCACATTTATCTTGGGACCGGCACTAAGAGTGCACTGGCTTGTGCCTCCCTAATGGCTAAGGTTGGTTCCCTGACCGGGAATCGAACCCGGGCCGCAACCACTAGACCACCAGGGAACCCAGTTTATTTCCATATATTCCTGTCAATTCTCGTTGTTTCTAGTCTTGAAAATTCCCAGACTTTTGCACTCTGGTCAAGACCGAGCCGGAAAACACACATAAAAGCAAAATGACTCCGTGTTTGTCCCACAAGCTTCCGCATTGTAGCTACAAAATCCAAAGCAAACTTTAAACTACAAGTCCATAATCACTTCTATTTGAGCAATGATTCATGAAAGAATCACGGACCGTGTGTGTATTATCATTCTGCGATATTCCGTAACGATCACGAATCACACACACATCCAAAAATTACATCATCTACAGTTTAGGAGCAACCAAAGAGCAAGAAAAAGTGCACAAATAAGACTTTGGTTACTGTAATACAGTCAAATGAGTAAATCGCAGGTCCTCATTTGCATATGAAATACTACCTGAATATACACACATTTTTTTATAAAGGTCAGTCGGTATCATTTGTGATAAATAGGCACACACTGGGTTCCTGGAGGCATCCGAAGCCAGCATTTAAAACCCACATGGTCCAATTCTGGACATGGATTAGACATAGCCATGCGTGTTTACAGTGGGAGGGATTAACTTGGTCTTCCATCAAAACTAGCCGTCGAATCGTTGGCATCTATGAGCACATGTATGCAAAAAAAGGGTAGATAGAGCTTTCTTCAGTGTGTTCCAACGCCCTACGAGCAGCAGATCCACCGGTTTTATGTGTCCTGGAGGAAGCGAATGATGTGCCTGAGTGTTGCTACCAAACCTCAATTTCCAAGAAATTGCTTCCATGACAAAAAGTTCTCACGCTCTCTATTAGGCTGTGTGTCACATCGAAAGAAAAAGAATTGTAAAAAAGGTGCCAACTCAGCAAGAACACCTAAAAAAAATATTACATCTTCTCTAGAATCTAATGGCAATGACAAATATCTATTTACACAAAACTGCTAACAATACTAGTGAGATGAATCGGTAGGTAGATGTTCAATAAATAGCACTGCAAGATGAGGCACCGATATTAACCCTGACCTCATCCAACATTTCAGAAGACAAGAAACCTCTCTCTCTCTATATATATATCCTTCTAATTAACATCTGCTCCTCAAAAGCGCCCAAGATATTATTTCGTAGTGATATTTTGAGTCGTCCTACATTTCCAACTACAACATTAAAACCTCACGCTAAAAAACTTGAGTTTCCTTTCCAGCTGTTTCACCTTTTGAGGTGGTTTAATAAATAAGGCTCTGATCGGAAGGTCGTAGGTTCGTGCCCCCAGCATTGATTGGGCCCTTGAGCAGAACCCTCCAGGGGCACTGTATGTTGGCTGAACCTATGCTCTGACCACAGCTTCCTAATATGCTGGGAAGAAAATGTGCTCGAATGTACCTTTGAGAAACAAATGCATCTACTCTGATGGAACAAATCAGCATCCGAAGCTTCACACAGTATTCTTCATACTTCGCTAAATATCCGGGTCCCTGGCGTAACTCAGCATATCAGCCAGATTATATATCAATATTTATACACTGATAGATTTTAAAGTGTGCGAGAAAAGACTCATATGACGTCAGGTTGGAGTGAGGTTCAGTTTGGGGTGTGTGTTGGAATCGAAGTGATCCATGGTTGTTAAATGAGGCTCTGTTTGCGTTACGGCCACATTTCCTGTCCGACGGAAGTCATATAATCCAGTGATTTACCTGCTCGTCCGCGTCGTGAGCCTTTATCAGGTGTTTCTCTCTGTACAGCGACCACAGGCCCACGTTGGGCAGGAAAATGAGAGCCAGCGTGCCTACAAACACCATCTGCAACACGCGCTTCTGCCTCCTCTTCATCCTCACACTTCAGCTCCCCAGGAGTCAAAGCAGTTCAGATACGATCCGAGGAGTCACCAGAGCAGGAGACTCGGTCGGCAGGTGACGGAAAACTTTCCCCTGATACACACACACACACACACACACACACACACAAAGCCTGGCTGTGTACAAGTTAACCACACAAACAAATGCATTATAAAAACTCTCAGTATAATGAATGTTATGTTTACAAAACAAACACAAAGAAACAGTTACACACACACACACACACACACACACACACACACTGTGCTCTCAGGTATAATAATTCCTTATATGATGTTACACATTTTATGCCACTTCACACACTTACACACCTTAGTGTGCGAACTGGCTACTTAGTTTTTTTTATGTATTATTATTATTATTATTATTATTATTATTATTATTGTTATTATTATTTTAAATATTTGAGATTAACATTTACAAGAGAAAAAATAGGCAAAGCTATAAATAAAATAACCTCTAATATGAAGTGAATTAAATAAGGACTTACTGTAGAAACGTGTTTTCATGATGACACACACACACACACACACGCGCGCGCGCGCCAAGGTTTTTCCGGAGTCCTTTCCTGTGTTTATAGTCGCCGCACTAAAAATTAAAAACAATAATAAAAATAAATGAAGATGAAGAAAGAAATCAGGACCCCTCTCTCAGTCTCCAGGTCTGTTTCCATCCAGGTCTTGAATTCCCGAGCGTCTTGAACCGGCTGCGACGCGCTCGCGCAGAGAAAAAAATTTGGGAAAAATCCTCACGCTCGCGTATTAAAGGGTTTTGCGTGTGCGTGCGTATTTCTGTGCAGGTCTGTTATTATTATTTATATAATGATCATTTTATTTAAACTCCTCTCCCCTTTTTCTCTCCGCCTTTCTCCCCTTTCTTTTCGCTCGAGCTCCCTTTTGGTAAATCCCGTTTATCCACCACGTGCATGCGTATGAAAACACGCTCCCCACCACGCGGACGATTTTTCCTCTCCTCTCCTCTTTTCCTCCTCTTCTCTGGAGGAGCGCGTGCAGGTTGTGGTTTATGCGTGTGCGTGTGTGCGCGTTTTGCGCGTGCGTGTTTGGGGAAGGACGCAGCGCTCTCGAGGGCGCATATGATCACGCGCTCCTTTGCTTATTATTTGTCTTTTTCGTTTTGTCTTTATTTTATAAATATATATATATATATATATAAAGTACTGATCACGCTCTGAAGAAGTGCGGAGTGTGGAACGAGGCGAGTCCGGAGCGCGCGCGTGGGGGGGAACCACACATCTCTCAAACAAACATACGTTTTTCTTTCACTTTTATGAAACGAGTTCACGTTTCAGGCGCATCACTTACTTATGCTTTCTTATGCACATAATATGATCACATGATTCGCTTCTTTGCAAAACATGCAACGCTTTTTTTTCAATTACATTTTTTTTTTTTTTTTAACTAAATGGTCTTTAATTTTTTTTTTCAAGGCAAAACACCTCAAGAATACCTCGATCATTTCCATAGATTTTCCGTGACCACCAATAGAGGGGGCAGTGATCCCTCCCAATGAGCAAAAATGTCCAAATGAAAAAAATAAAAAAATAATTAAATAAATAACACTCATTAATTAAACTTATGGGATTCCTATTACACACTATATGAACAAAAGTATTAGGACACCTGACTTTTCCAGGTTTTTTTTTTTTTTTTTTTTTGCCAAAGTGATACCACAAAGCTGAAGGGATTCAATAGTATAGAATGTCTTTGGATGCCTTGAACTAAGCTTGAACTTGAACTGCTATGGAGCTCCGACATCAACCCTTTTGAACACCCTTGGGATGAAAATAAACAAATGTGATTATGATTGATAAAGTTATACATGTGAGTCAGGACCAGCATTAAACCAAAACCATCAGTAATGCAGATGTGATGTCAAATAGACAAAAGTATCAAGACAAAGATCATGGGACACCAGACTTTTCCAGCCATATATGTTTTTTGGTTTTGGGACACAATTGTATCGGATGTCCTTGGATGTTGAAGCATAAAAGTTTCCCTTCACTTCAACGAGGAGAACCGAACCTGCTCCAGCAAGACAATGCTCCTGTGCACAAAGCAATCTCCATGAAGATATGTTTTACATGGGTTGGCCTGGAAGATCTCTTGCTATAGACCTTAAAAATTATTGAACGCATTCGATATGAATTTTTCATGCTGACTGCACCCCAGACCTCCTCACCTCACCTACATCAGTACCTGACTTTATTTACACCCTTGTGGTGGAATAAATTTCACACATCTCCACTATCACACTCTACAATCTTGAGCATCTTCCCAGTTATTCTAAGAGCAAATATGGACTAAATGTAAAATGAGATACTGTAAATATGAATATCATGCTCAGATGTCTATAGGTTTTTGTGCATATAGTGTATGTGTATAGAAAATGCTGTGAATATTCCTTAGTACAGCAGCCGCTCCATGAGTAGATCATATTATTGACAAAACTTTCTTTCGGCTTCTCCTGTTAGGGGGCGCCACAGCCGACCATCCGCATGTTTGATTTGGCACATGTTTTTACGCTGGATGCCCTTCTTAACCCAACCCTCCCCATTTATCCAGGCTTGGAACCGGCCCTAAGGCTTGTGCAACCCTAATGGCTGGGGTTGGTCCCCTGACCGGGATCGAACCCGGGCCGCAGCGGTGAGAGCGTCGCATCCTAACCGCTAGACCACCAGGGAACCACTAGACCACCAGGGAACCTAGATCATATTATTGACATAATGAATCGTAATAAAAAAATGTGTAGTTATTTAAGAAATAAAAACCCAATCAGTAAAGAGTTATTGAATGAGTCTCCAGTCTTAGTTCTTCATGAGGGAACGTTTTCTACCTCAGGAAAGTTTTCAGGTTCAAGTAGACTTGTATGCTGGGTTTGTTTAATGGATGTTATAAAACCATTCAGGTTTTTATGATCGTTTAAATTGGAATTATACACTTTTAAGCTGGAATCAGGTGCAACAGTATAAAAAAATGAACCTGCTTAAAAGAATGATTGTGTAAGAAGAATAAAGCCTTAGGTGGCTTTCTGTTAGAAAGACAATACCAGAATGGTATGAATTATTTCCTTATAACAGCACACCTCTCATATGCTTTATTCTATATGTGGAATATCTGAGCAGTTGGATTTCTGTGATCATGAGAGTGTACCTTGAATTTTTTTTGTTAATACTCTTATTCTTACTCTACTTACATGTGCTCTCTTTCTTTAGATAAACCAGCACATGAGACCTCAGAGCAAGTGCTTTAAAGCAGAACACGAGGGGGATTCTGGGTAAATTAAGACATGCTGAGATGCCATGTAGTTTAAAAATGTACACTGCCTTACTTGACAGGGTAGAACCCAGTGTGTGTGTGTGTGAGTGTGTGTGTGTGTGTGTGTGTGTGCGTGTGTGTGTGTGTTTGTGTGTGAGTGTGTGTGTGTGTGTGTGTGTTAGAGAGAGAGAGAGATACAGAGAGAGAGAGAGAGAAAAACTATATGTGTCAGCACCATGGACAGCACCATAGCTTTCCAAATCTTTCATCATATTCTCTCTAAGAAAAACAGTGGGATATATATAAAAAAAATTGAGGTTATAAGACAAAAAAAAAGTTTTGCACTTTTTTTTTCAAATGTAAAGATAATTTAATAACTTTTCTGTCACTTCTACAGCATTTAGCAGACGGGCTTATTCAAAAGGATTTTTTTTAAGGACAATTATCTCATTTATTAATTATATAAATGTATTATTCATTAGATATTAAAATGTAAAATGTATTTAAAAAAAGCCTTGCTAAAGAGCCCAGATGCAGTAGCTATGTACTGCTGAGATTTAAACGTATGGCCTTTTGGTGAGTCATTTTTATCATCTTACACTTCCCTATAAGTCAGAATCTGGTGCTGGAGTCTTGAAATCTGGTGCTGGAGTATATAAACAAAATGTATCTTATATACCATAGTAAAGTTGAGTATTTACATATAACAGCATATCCACAATTTCTTTTTCTTTTACACCACAAATAGTTATTTCAACAAGTTAATTTTTAACTGTACATGATTCTTTTACATGCTTTTTTGTTACATTTATTTGTTATAAAAGGTCCAAAAGTCAATCAACTCCTTTCTTATGTTATAGCAGCTTCTTTTACAGTATATGGCAGAAGTCCTTAACCAGAACAACTTACAATTTCCTGATTTTGAATACAACATAACCTTTATAAGCCTACTTATAAATATACACTATATTGCCAAAAGTTTGCAGACACATGGTCATAAGTATGGTCTGTGATTTTTGAGCATTGCATTCCATATTTAGTTCAAATTTGCTCTTATAATTCCCTCCACTCCTCTGAGAAGATTTCCCACTAGATTTTGGAGTGTGCTCATTTAGACACAAAGGTTAAAAGTGAGGCACTGATGTAGGTGAGGTGAGAAGGCCTGGGGTGTGGTCAGTGTTCACATTCATCTCAAAGGTGTTCAAATAGTATTCAGGTAAAAGCTTTATAGCAGGAAATCTACCATGCCAACCCATGTAAAGCATATCTTTGTGGAGTTTACATTGTACACAGGTGCATTGTCATGCTGGAACAGGTTTGGGAAAGAACAACATATGGCTTGAAAGTCAGGTGTCCTAATACTTTTGCCCATATAGTGTATAATATAATATAATATAATATAATATAATATAATATAATATAATATAATATAATATATAAACCTATATGGACCTACAAGTAGCCAACCAATTGAAGGAAGTAATCTGACAATATATATACCTGACATAAATACTTTACATAAAATAGATACATTAAGGGACTCAGTTCTCTTATCACTTATGGTAAAGCAGCTATGAGTCTCTTTTTCTACCTTTCATTGTTATTAGAAAATAAAATGCTTCCAATTTCTTACCCACTGTATCTGAGAGCTTGAGGTTTAAAGCTCTTTTTCAAAATCCCATTAGAATAACAACAGACCAAAACTCACAAACTATAACCGGCCCCAACCAGTGCATCCCTATGTGTAATTATATACTGTATATAAAAATCCAGTATCCTGCTTTTAAGGTGAACATTAACCTAACGTCAACCTTTCTACATCATAATGTCCCCTGCATAATAAATATATGAAAAAAGAAATCTGTTTATTCAGGTTTTATCTATCTGTCCTGTCTGACATTGCTGTGATTGACTTCACCCCTTTAATAAATATAATCTAATCATACCTTATTAGTGCTCTGCCCTTGAGCTTCCGAGTACTGAACATTCTGCCATGATAATTTACAGGATCTTCGTTATGAGAGGTTTCATGTCGCATTCGCACTAGTTGTTTGAGAAGCGGTTTAATTGGACAGAAGGGGCATTGTATCTGTATTTTAGGAAAGCTTGGAAAATAATATAATATAATATAATATAATATAATATAATATAATATAATATAATATAATATAATATAATATAATATAATATATAAACCTATATGGACCTACAAGTAGCCAACCAATTGAAGGAAGTAATCTGACAATATATATACCTGACATAAATACTTTACATAAAATAGATACATTAAGGGACTCAGTTCTCTTATCACTTATGGTAAAGCAGCTATGAGTCTCTTTTTCTACCTTTCATTGTTATTAGAAAATAAAATGCTTCCAATTTCTTACCCACTGTATCTGAGAGCTTGAGGTTTAAAGCTCTTTTTCAAAATCCCATTAGAATAACAACAGACCAAAACTCACAAACTATAACCGGCCCCAACCAGTGCATCCCTATGTGTAATTATATACTGTATATAAAAATCCAGTATCCTGCTTTTAAGGTGAACATTAACCTAACGTCAACCTTTCTACATCATAATGTCCCCTGCATAATAAATATATGAAAAAAGAAATCTGTTTATTCAGGTTTTATCTATCTGTCCTGTCTGACATTGCTGTGATTGACTTCACCCCTTTAATAAATATAATCTAATCATACCTTATTAGTGCTCTGCCCTTGAGCTTCCGAGTACTGAACATTCTGCCATGATAATTTACAGGATCTTCGTTATGAGAGGTTTCATGTCGCATTCGCACTAGTTGTTTGAGAAGCGGTTTAATTGGACAGAAGGGGCATTGTATCTGTATTTTAGGAAAGCTTGAGCAAATGAATTCCTCTGTTAGATTAGAATTGACTTGTCAATATAAAAAAACATAAAACAAGATATACTGACTGAGGAACTGTTTGATTTCTTCTGAAGGTTTGAATGTCTATTGAAATTCTATACAATGTTGAGTATGTGGCTTCGCTTTGTCACACACTTCCTGCTCAATGCACTGCAAAGAGTTGACAAGTGACACACCAGGACAGGCGTCAGAGAGCATAGTTTCTCTCAGAGGTTATTTGTGATAGAACAGACCATGTTTCTAAAATGATCAGCTCAAAAGCAGCATTTTTTAAACAAATGGCCTGAGATATTTTGATATATATATATATATATAGATAGATAGATAGATAGATAGATAGATAGATAGATAGATAGATAGATAGATAGATAGATAGATAGATAGATATACACTATAGGGGTCAGAAACATATAAGAAAGGAATGCAGATATTGAAAGAAATTCAGAATTGTGTATGAGGATGTGCTTTTGAGGACTGGAGGGGAAAAAATCCAAGATATCCCTTACCCAGTCCTTAAGGCATGGCTCCTAAACCTGGACCCCTCCTTAGTTTGGAGTGGTGTCCTCTGTAGGGCAGGGTAGCAGAAATGGTCCTAGCAAAGACCCTCAGAGAAGAGAATAGGCTTTTAAGCATCCCTCATCAAACAGAGGGAGGCTGGGTGTTACCCCTTTGGTGAACAGGGGAGACTGGTTTGCCACCTTCGGCAAAGAAGGGATGCTGGGTGTTACCACTCAGCATAGAGGGAAGGATGAGCATTACCCCTCAGGGAAGAGGGAGGGCTGGGTGTTACCCCTCAGCATAGAGGGAAGGATGGGCATTACCCCTCAGGGAAGGGTGGAGGCTGGGTGTTACCCCTCAGCGTAGAGGGGAGGATGGGCATTACCCCTCAGGGAAGAGGGGAGGCTGGGTGTTACTTCTTAGCTTAGAGGGGAGGATGGGCAGTACACCTCAGGGAAGAGGGGAGGCTGGGTGTTACCCCTCAGAGAAGAGAAGAGGCTCAGCGTTACCCCTCAGCAAAGAGAGGTGGGTGGGCATTACCCCTAGGGAAGAGAAAAAGCTGGGTGTTACCCCTCAAGGAATAGGGGAGGCTCAGCATTACCACTTAGCAAAGAGAGGAAGATGGACATTACCCCTCAGGGAAGAGGGAATGATGTGTATTACCTCTTAGTTAAGAGGGAAGGCTGGGTGGAAACCCATCAACAAAGAGCGGAGGCTGGGTGTTACTCCTCTGGTGGTTTGGAGAAAAAAAATATCCAAGATATCTGTTACACTATGACAAATATTTTACAAAAGTTTTAATTTATTCAAGTTGTCATTGTTCAGACTGTGACTCCAAAAAACTCCCAAACACTAGATATTTAAAATCCTTCTCATGCAGCATCAAGTCTAGAAGCAGTAGAGAATGTGGATTGGCAGTTGCGGGTTGCATTTATTTACAGAGGAAACACACAAAACAAAATATTAGTAAAGCAAACTAACAGCATGACCATCACATGATTTAGCCTCCCATAAAAACAAAGACAACCGCAACAAAAGCTTTGACTGTGAGACTGTGAGAAACTGAAAAAGCTTGACCGTGAGAGTGGTGTTAAAAAGGTATAACACATCAGAGGTGAGAGCGATCAGTGAGGCATGTGACATGCTGCCATGACACAGCACAGGGCGTTCCTACCACACGATCTGCATTATCACCCCTTTTCCAAACGCATGAGCTCCCAGACACACAGTAATGCAGAGACAATAAGCATGCCTGTGGCATTGCTGAAACTGAAACTCTCAATACCTGGCTAATAGAGTGAGCATTTATTTGGTTAAGCCACAAAACCTATTAAAACAATATAATCATCTCATTTACTCAACTGACCACTTGAGGGTTGCTAAAGGGCCCAGCAGGAACAGCTTGGTGGTGCTGGGATTTAAACTCATAACCTTACAAACAGAAGTCCACCATCTTAAGTCTCCATTTGCACCAAACTCAGCATCTCTTCATGTCGTATACAGTTTCCACGCTCATGATTCAATGTTGTTTTTGCGTTTTCCACCAGCTTGGTCTTCAAGCTCAGGTTATGGCTTCTTTGTTGCTTTATTTTTGTTTTCTTTGCCTTCGTTTTTTTTTTTTACTGTTTTATTTGCATTGCTGAAATAAATATCTGTATTTGCAGATCTTTATTACCTGAAACATAGCCAAATAAATACTTCTGGGTTGTTTGCAATTTGATTTGCCTTGAAGAACTCTGAAATTAATTGTGGAAACTAAAATCACCTTTGGCAAGTCTAAGCAGAAATCCCAAGAAGAGGGATCATGAAGTTGGCAGGAAATAAACGATATAATTGTGAAAAAACATTTGATGTTTATTTTTTTTCTCTTTATTTGTCCAAGTTCAAAATACATACACTTTATAGACAAAAATATTGTCATTGCCACACGTGGTTCTTCCCCAAACTTTTACCACAAAGTTGGAGGCGCACAATTGTACAGGACGTCTTTGGGTGTGCTAGCATTACATTTTCCCTTTACTTGAACTAGGAGACCCAAACATGTTCATCATGACAATGCCCCTGTGCACAAAGCCAGTTCCATTAGGATATGCTTTACATGGGTTGAAAGATCTTGTGTTCTGACCTCAACCCTATTGGACATAATGAATGTGAATGCTGACTGCACCCCAGTACTTGACTCTACTAATTCCCCCTGTGGCTGAATGACCACAAATTTTTACAAGCACTCCAAAATATGGTGGAACATCTTCCCAGAAGAGTGTAGGTCAATATTAGAGTAAATAAAGTCCGTTATGTGGAATAGGATGGTCAAAAAGCACATATACATCTTAAGAAAAGGTGTTCAAAAAACTTTGTCTTTATAGTGTCTATATAACATTTTGTCGATTTCAGTCAAATCGCTTACTTTTTTCCCTCAAACTGCAAAACCGTTAAGAAAAAGCCCACAGACTGCATATTTAAAAAGCACGTAATATTCCATTAATGCATCCATTAAATCCTGTTATCAATGAAGACCAAGACATCTGGCGCAAAAGAAATTAAAGGAATGAAAAATAAACCAAACGCTATTCCGGTCCTGTCTAATCCAAGTCAAATAACATGGAATCTAAGAAACATCAAAGAGTTTGTCACCTAAATTTAGCCATTTGCGAAGTGACGAAGTGTCAGAGAGTGCACGTTGATGGTGTGCAGCCGCGCATGGAAATGCGCGCAGGACAAACACAATTAGCGATTCCAAACGCTAGCGTGGAGCTGAACGTCGAGTGGAAGCTGAGCGATGACACGCGGCACTCATCTGACGAGACGACAGACAAATTGGCACCTGAGGGAAAAGGATCGTTCGAGCGAAATTCTGAAAAGCTGGAAAGGAAATCTACAGATATGGACGCAAGACTATACACAAGTATGCAAACAAAAACACGTGGACACATTCAAAACAAGCAAAACACTAAGTGTGCAAATGAACCAGTGTCCAAACCCGAACAATGATAGAATGCAGTGTTCATGCATGACTAAGAATAAAAGAAGAGGAACGCAGTCGATATGAGATGTAACATGCTCTGATCGAAAGGAGCGCAGGATTTTTCTGAATGGAATCGAGTTGAAAAGGAAAAGACTAGGTTAAACTGTGTGGAAAAAAATTGAACGGGTTCTGATTCGATCGGAAAAAGGATCACGAGGGACCCGAGGCAAAGCGCAGACTTTGTTGATTAGGCAAGTTTTTGAAGTGGAAAGGCGAGCTAAAGGACTGCATGTATTAATAAATCATTGCAGAGAGATGAGTCAGTTCACAGCACTTTTTGCTGTAGTTAAGAGAATGTTTTAAACGCAGAATACCACGGATATAATTACCGAGCGTTTGGATGGATTAAACCCAGCTTGGGAAGAAATGACTGCGCATTGCATTACATTTATGGCATTTATGACGCCCTTTCCAGAGCAACTTGCATTTATTTGTTCATACAACTGAGCATCTAAGGGCTTTACTCAGGGGCCCAGAAGGGGCTGCTTGGGGTCCAAAATCCAATGCCTTAAACATTAAGCTACATCGAGTGTTGTAGACTGAAGTCATTATGGTTAAAATGTTTGTTTTAGCAATAAAGAACCTTCAGGAAGGAAACATACACTGGGTGTGAAAGCTGCATTATTCAGTTTAACAATGATTAATTAGACAGACAGACAGACAGACAGACAGACAGACAGACAGACAGACAGACAGTATAGGCACGATAGGTTCATATGAGCCTTTTGAACATTTAAATCTACATCTAGTCCCCATTTGATAGTGTGCTTGTGGAAATTTGTGCTCATTCAGCCACAAGGGTGTTTGTAAAGTCAGTTACAGGTGAAGGTGAGGTGAGGAGGCTTGGGGTGCAATCAGCATTCAAATTCATCCCAAAGGTGTTAAGTAGAGTTCAGGTCAAAGCTCTATAGCAGGAGATTTTCCACTCCAACCCATGTAAAACATACCTTCATAAAGTTGGCTTTGTGCACAGGGGCATCATCATGCTGGAACATGTTTGCATCTTAAGACATCATATACAATAGTGTGCCTCCAGCTTGGTGCTGAGTTTGGGCAAGAATCACATATGGGTGGAAATGTCAGGTGTTCCAATACTTTAGTCCATATTGTGTGATATACAGTGAAAAAATAGATGTTTGCAGATATATAAAGAAAAGCTTTGATTCTAAAATTGATAAATTAAGCAGCTACAGAAATGTCAACGCTTTTAACTTGAACAATCTGAAATCATGGACAGTCAATCAGCGATTAATTTATTTGTTTATTTATTGTTCTCTGTATGAATTGGAATGAGATCGTCTTTCTGTCCTGTCAATCACAAGGACACTCGCTCAGGGATGCAGAAGAGGGTCAATAGCGCATTGTTTTGATGTTACACTGCATCATGGTGCAGCAGGATCAGTAGTTTGAAGCGAAGTCTTTGGCTCTTTTCATGTGTCTCGGATGACGGGCATGTCAGCAGGTGTTCACCTTCTCCCGGTCTTTTACGATAGTGTGATAGTGGAGAGCTGACTGACTGGGTGACAATTGGCAAAATCTGGTGGTGGGGGAAAAAAAGTGTGTCCACTTTGCCTTATTTCAGACTTTTTTCTCTCGTTTCTCTCGTTGTCTCGACAGGCGCGGTGGGAAATTGCAGAAAACTAATTGTGCCTGTTCTTTTTCAGGTCCCCTCATGCTGGATTGTCCATTATCAACCCAATTTGAGTCACACTGACCCAGCTACCTGCACCAACAAACTAAAGCCAGGAGCCGAGTGGCTGAAAAAATAACCCAGTGTATTTCTTTTGTACGTTTTAAGACGATGCTACTAAGGGGCTAATAGCATTCATACTCAAAATAACGCTAAAATTCTCAGCAGTATGTTTTGTTAGTTTGTGGCTTGATCACTTAACCTCAGTCCCAATGAAGCACAATCGACTCCATTGAATCCTTCTGACCTGTGAACAGAAATGTGCTGCTACCCTTGTTAACCAGGCTTCTCTATTCCCTGCCATGCTACTAAACGCACAACTCAAATTGCATGATGAAGGATCACACAAAAGATGTCAGGCTTTACACACTCCACTGCTGCTACCGCCAGCAAAGCTCAAGTATTTTTTTTGTGCGTGGTTTGTGTGATATTATCCACAGCATCGTGATGTTCTTCCATGCATATCTGGCTGGAATTATACGGGTTGCTCGGCTTGTTTACTTCAGGGCTCTGTGCCCTTTGAGGCATTTATTGTTTATGCTTTAGCCTCATTACCAGGGGCACAAGCAATTCATCAGCCTTCCACAAGAAAGTCGGTGTTAATAAGGCTTCTAAAGTGCAGGGATCTTTCTTGTTCGTAGACTTGTGCGTGTGGGTTTGGGTTATTTACAGCTATTACGTAAAATTGATACTAGGAAATAAATCCAGCATAACAATAGCAGCTCTAGAGTCTCCAACTAGGATCATTTCAAACATCCTGGAATCAGTGGTGGAAAGAATACTGAGAATTCATACTCAACTAAATGTAAATGTAGTTTGAGTAAAGTACCTGTCCTGAATACTATTCAAAATACGAGTAAAAAGTAGCCCTTTGAAAAGAACGCAATAGTAGTGAGTATTATGCTGTGACTGTTAATGCACTTTGAACCCTGGCCATCAAGCTAAGGGCGTCCATCACAAACTCTTGCAGCGCTAGCGGAAGATTGTGCATGCAATTCGTACGCCATAAGCAAAAAATTCACCCCTTCTCATTAATGACGTGGCGTCTCAACAGTCTCTTAGTCGTTGCTTGTGATGATTTGTGTCTTCTCTGAACCTTTTATCACTTCCACACTACAGTCATGTTTTTCTGCGTTGTGTGACCGTGCCTCTCACTGAAGCTGGTTGCTATTTGAACAGATCATTAAAAAGTCATTGTTCGGTAAAATTTTTCATTTCAAAATTCCAGACTTTTCCAGACTCAAATATGTAGACTTCTCAAAAAAATTATTAGGACCATATTTAATATCTGAAATAATGATTTTTTATTCCAACATGCATTACGTAAAAATTCTTGACGTTTTATTACTGGATAGTGTCCTTTTCAATTGGAGGCCACTCTGTGCAGCTGGGGACGGTTTCTCATAAACGCCTTGGGGAGCCATAAATGTCCGAAGTAAGAACGGGAGCTTTTAGGATGGATTTGGACTGTAGTTAATGTCAACGGTCTGATACATTGACTCAGGACTACAGGTTGCATTTGATCACTATCACTGCACCTCAACATTGTTTATCTGTAATAAATGGACATTCGGTGCAACCCAGATGAAAATGGGTTTCCTCTTGAGTCTGGTTCCTCTCAAGGTTTCTTCCTTATGCCATCTCAGAGAGTTTTTTCCTTCACCACAGTCGCCACCGGCTCATTCATCAGGGACAAACTTACACTTATAACAAACATTTATTTTTATCACCACATTATCTGTGTAAAGCTGCTTTGGGACAATGTTCATTGTTAAAAGCGCAATACAAATAAACATGAATTAAATTGAATATTACCAAATAATTGATAGAAGGTTGTAGCTACTGTAGTTCATACAAATTAATACCAAAACCAAATCATGTTCAATGCACAGCATTTTATTACAACTGTGATTATAAACAGTGCAGTGTTAATTATGTATAACTACAAACTACAAAACTACATAACAGATATTCCAAGTTGGAAACTTTATTGGGGATTTAGAGTAATATATTGGAATTATGGCTTATTTATTAGAAATTTGGGTAAATGTATATAAACTGTATCATATACAAACATAAATATAAATATTGTGTTAATTCATTCATTGAATATTCATCATGATGGATTTTTTTTATTTTTTTTTATTTTGTGTGCAGGATTCAAAAAATGATGTTTTATGGATCAATGCACATTGCATGTAGGGGGCGTGGCCTCATTAACCCTGCAGTTAATTTGCTGATGTGCAGGTAGAAATTACACTGAGATAAAAAAAACTTTGTTTTTCAACTACATTAAACTTCCCTGTTATAGGATAATCTGCAATTTTGTAAATGTCCAGTTTATTCCCGTTAATTCCTGTTCATTTCAATGGAAAGTTTCCAGTCTTGAATATTCCTGGAATTTTACAACCCTAACACAAACACATTTTAGCCATGTTTACTTGAAAAACACACATTCTATCTGCAATGAGACTCCATTTTGGAGGTTTTTATTTTAAAAACGCTATCCAAAGGGGATACATTTGAAAAAGCCATTTTTGCCAACTGTGAAACGGAGGCTTTTTTAAAACGATGACACATTTTTAGTTATTGAAGTGACGCAAATGTGTGACGTAAATAACGCCGGTCAAAGCAGCTTAAGTTTTGCTCAAGCGGATTACAGGGACGTGAGCATTTACAGATGTTTCAGTGTGAATAAGCGACTTTTGGGAAGTGTGGACGTGACGCGTTTATAGACGAAAACGCCAGTTTTAAACGTATCCGGATAAGTGTTCTGTAGAAGTAGGCTTAGTTTTATAAAAAAACATTTTCTTTTAAGAAATTCCTAATTTTAGATAATAAAAAAAAACGAATCGAGCAAGACCACACTTTTCCATACTTTATGAAAATGCATAAAAAAAATTATTTGGTGACATTTTTGCCTGAATAAATTTGGTAGTCAAACATTTGGCACATCCCTAATTCACATGAACACACTTTCCCAGACAAATTGCACGTTTATGGAAGAAAGTTGATGACATAATGGCACAACCCTTCTTCGCCTTGACTATAGAAAGCTCCCCTAAGTGTAGCCAAAGATGCTAAAGTGCTGTATTTGAGCTGTTGCATGTTGAAACTTTCACCACACTTCCTCCCTCCTCCTTCAATTTTAAACTAAATTGGCGCCCAGTGTCTTTAAGTTTGCCTAAAGCAATGTTTTCTTTGTGTGATTCGATTGGATGGGAATCATAGGACTGATCGTTCTCCACAGTCATCACATTTGACAAAAAATAAAAAATATTTTAAAGTAGCGACGGCAGGTTGAGAGAATGTAGTGCGGTAAAATCCCAATACAGCACTAAAAATAAAAGTACCGTGTTCAAGTGCAATTGAGAAAAACAACCCAATTACAGTAACGGTCGCATTCGTAATCCATTACTTTACACCACTGTATTTTGTATTCACTATCAGAACATGGACGGATATCTGCATTAAAACAATCATGTTCAACTAGTTCCAAATGGAAATAAACATGTGTGTAATCCCAGCTGTTAGCGCTGAGAAATTCTGCACTCCTGGAAAGAGACGACTTGCAAAACTGTAACAATTCCAATGCATTTGTGCACAGATGGACTCGTAGAGATGAAATCTGAAGATAAACTCTCCATCTGCTGTTGCCATCGACGCTGCCGAGCCTCCTACGTGTGCCGTGAAACAGAGACAGTGTTTCGTCCTGTGGAGCTCCTGGAGAAGAACGTACAGGTCACAAACTGTTCACAAGCACGTCTCCTGACTGAGTTTTGCACGGCGGAGCAGCTCAATACTTCTAAACTGCAAGATTTTACCTCAGCATGACAATGAATTATGAAATCTAAGAAGACATACATTCGTTCCTTCATTCTTCAAAGGGACTATTTTAGCAAATTAACTCTCAATACTTGATTCTGATGAACAGAATTAAACTTGTGTGTGAAATCACCTGATTCCTGTCGTTATCTCTCCGAAATTTGGCCAACAATAAAATCAATATGGATTAATTACGTGCTGGTACACTGTATTCAGCAGCACAGCGTATAGAGGGCATGGTTAAAGGTTCTGGAGTCTGAAAGGAGAAAATGACGCAAAGTAAATTGCCTGATTCGACTAAAGCTGGGCGAAGGATAGATTTCTTTCTTTCATCTATGAAAGACCTCGAGCACAAGGCGAAGGTTCAATGCAGAGAATTGGGTGACCTTAGCAGTCAAGAGCTGTGAAAGCAAATTTCAGTGGCATGACTTTGAACCTATTAGCTATCAAACACAGCAACCGCTGAGAGCCATATGAAGAGAGCCATGTGAACACTATTTTAGTGGCACTTAATCAAAAGAAATACATCTCTCACTATAATTTTATTTTTTTTTTTTGAGCCAAGGCTATTTCGGTTCGACACAAGGTCAGTCTGGTCCTCTGTGTGTACTGGCTTTTTTGTTTTTTTAATGTTAGCTAGAGCTCATGTCATATTTATGACTTATTGAGAAAAAGGCATAAAGCAAAGCAATTGCCTTCTATTGAAGGTGAGACAATGGGTAACTTCACAAGCAAACCATTTAACAGTACACTGACCGTCATAAAACCCAATATACACTATATGGACAAAAGTGAATGAATGAATGAATGAGTTTATTTATACTTAATCAGGGACAATGCACAGAGAACATTAGTCTAAGAAAGAAGAGATGTCATGTGCCAGGTTATAGCAAAAAAAAATTCCCATTTTCACCTACAGTCCCTAGAGAGATGTTACATTTACAAAAGGTCACCTGATTCCCGTCACCTGATTCCCAGGAAAAAGGGACACCTGACATTCCCAGCCATATGTGGTGCTTTCCCAAACTATCATTGCAAAGCTAAAGGCACACAATTGCAACCTGTGGATGCAGTGGCAGGACATTATCCTTTTATTTAAACTAGGAGACCCAAACCTTCATGAAAGTATGTTTTATATGGGTTGGAGTGGAAGATCTCCTGCTACAGTAGAGACCTCTGACTTCAACCCTATTGAACACTTGAATTGAGCTGGAAATCACTAGGAATCCTTCCCCTTTTGTCTGAATGAGCTTGTGGAACATCTTTCCAGTAGATTGGAGATTATTATAAGAGCAAATTAGGACTAAATGTGGATGCTCAAAAAGCGCATGCCAAACTTATGACTACGTGTCCGCAAACTTTTGGCAATACAACGTACTATGGTGTAGTTTAAAACAATCTTATATAATACAATTGTGTAAAATCCACACGCGTAAGCAAGCGTAAGGTGGAATACAATCATCTACAATGGGGAAAATAATTATTTGAACCCCTGCTGATTTGAACCTCTGCCCATTCCAGCCTTGTGAAGATCTACAATCTCGTCACTGACGTACTTTGACAGCTCTTTGGTCTTTCCCATGGTGGTGGAGAGGTTTGAATGGAAGAGGTTGATTCTGTGATGGGCATCTGTTATATACATAATTGTTGTTATTAGGAGCAAGTTCTTGAAGGAACACGACTACTTTGGGTGTGTGGGAGTCAGATTTCTTGCTGGTTGGTACGGGAAGAAATACTTATTTCACTTGATGAAATACAAATTAATTTATATCTAATATTCATTTAAATTTTAAACCTTCTCTTTCTGTTCATATAAATCCACCATAAAAAGTCTATACTGTTAATTTCTTTGTAAGGGGGTACATTTTCTAAATCAGTAGGGGATCAAATAATTATTTCCCCCACTGTATTTAGTGCCTTGTGCATCCCTTGATTTTATGAATGTATTCGAAACATATCAACATGGTATTCAGTTTTGCCTTTAAGTGCCATTGATGGAATTATAATGAATGGACAGGAAGTTTGGTTTCTTCCTGAAAGCATTACAGGAATTTTTGTTCTTATTTTTACATTTATGGAATTTAGAACTTAGAAATTGCTTTGAAGTCTCCATTAATTAATACATTCTAATAATTAAGAGTGTTGGACAGTAATTAAGTAAATGTGATTGGTTAGCATAACAGTAGCGTTTTTACGTATCTGTACTGAAGTATTTCCAATTGGGGAGACTTTTACTGTAACTTGAAAGTCAAATATTTTACTTTTGACTTAACTACATTTTGGGAAATCAGTTGTTTTTATTTGTAGTGGGTAAAAACTTAACTGGCAAACCACCAATCAGGGTCGAGCACATGCTCTGTTTTAAACTTGTTTTGATTGGCGCTTGGTGTATCTACTGATCACCAACATACAGTTTAGCATCAGTTCAACATCAAGCAGAACATTTAGAGAGGAATAAACTCCTAAATCGAACTCGCCACAACACACATGGCCGCCATTTTATGAAGTAGTTTTTGGGCTCATGATAATTGGAATAGACAACAATCAGTGTTTGACTCATTAATATCATTCTAATAATAGATCAGTTTGTTAAGATTAACATTAGAGTCTTTTCACTTAAATTGAGTTGATTAAGTTTTGTGACAAAAATGATAATAGGAAAATTATACCAGTAATAAATCATAGTAGTCTGGATACTTAAGTACATTTGAAGGCAAATAATTGTATACTTTTACTCAAGTATAAGTTTAAGGGACACTTTTATTTTTATTGGAGTCATTTTACTGAGTGGATTTCGTCTTTAACTCAAGTACAGTACATGTTTTGTGTACTTCATCCAACACTGATAATTTGATATACAGACTTAGATCAAAATCAATCCCTGTTGAAAGCACATTTTTAAAATGCAAGATGTACCAATTTAAGAATCTATTGAAAATATAGGTCTTTGGATATGGTTTAAATGCTGCTAGTGACTCAGCTGTTCGGATATAAAATAGATTTTATTCCACCACCTCAGTGCCAGAACAGGAAGCATGTGGGACCAGTCAGGCAGTGGTTGAGGATCAGAGGGAGTGTGGTGCAATGCGGGGTGAGATAAGTGCTGAGAGGTAGGTTGGGAGATGCTGGTCCATTTTTGGCTTTGTAGGCAAGCATGAGTGTTTTAAATCTGATGTGGGCAGCTACATGAAGCCAGTGGAGGGAGCGTAGCAGTGAGGTGGTGTGGGAGAACCGTTTCCTTGCCACTCTTTCCAGTGGCTCGCCCATTAGTTATAAACTTACAGGCATTAATGTACATCACTGAAATATACATTCATATTTAATACAGCACATGAACATGAACACTTAAGTGACAATGACACTGTGACACTAATCTAGACTACTGTCAATATCTCATCATATCCATACCCACCCTTTTCTGTCTTATGTTGGTATCTATATTTTTATAGTATGGTATTCTTTATACATATTTTACACTTTTATTTATATTTTATACTTTTATATGAATTTTTTTATATTCTATTTACATGTTAATTTTACAATTAAAATTCATTTAATTTTGTTAATTCAATATTAAACATTACAATTACTGCAATCCTCTGGTCTGACATTTTTACAAAATAATTATAATATTAAAAAATGTGCAAATTCTTGTGTTGCTATTTGGTAAATCCCAGTTTCAGATACTTCTGCCTTATAGAAATCTGCCAACCTTATGAACAATACACAAGTGCCTTGACTCTAAAGGAACAGTTTCCACATATAATTTTTGAACTTTTCAACCCTAAATAATATTTACAGTACCTGTACTTTATTAAATTGAGATTATCTACTAAAGCGAGGGTGAATTTCTGGATGCGATAACGTCCCATAGTGTCCATGTAGGAGTGCGCAGTAGCAAAAGATGAGTCACAAGTGTGGAAGCTTGAAAATTGGAGCATTGTGATCAATCAGGCAGGTCCAGAGACTAAGAGAAAAAAATGTGTATCGGGATCAGGCAGTAGAGGACAGAATAAGGACAGCTGAGGAGAGAATGCAATACAGTGAAAAAAGGACAAATTATTTGGTATCCTATAGTGGTGTACCTCAAACTCAGCAGGCAGATGGTATTTCTGTTGCAGCATAATTCAAGAAGCAAGGACAACCTGGACCCAAAACTCCTTCACAGAACTCCTATAACAAACCTAAGTTAACATGTATGAATGTGGAGGTACAGTAGACAATTAGGTACAGTAGATTGATCTATGGCTGGGGGAGGAAATCTTTCTATGTTGTCGCTAACATAATTCTAGGTACTAATAAAGAGCCTGCACTTTAGAATAGATGCAGGTATGGCAGATCATTATACATGTTCTCTTAGGTGCTGTGGGCTGAGACATTCAGTGCAATATAAACCAATGTATTGTGGATAAAATAGAGGTGATATAATCAACATTTCTGTTTCTACTAAAGACAAAATATAGGTAGTTAATAGATACCAGTTCTGTAAAAAAAAAAAAGCAACCTATGTAGAAGCCTTTCCATCTTTCTAAATAAACAGAAGGCTTATTTTTAGCTGCCTTTTAGAACTCCTTCTTTCTTGTTAGAATAAAGAATCAATTAATGGAAGGCGGGCGTTTCTTGACAATATCACTGGTGACAAAATGATTAACTTAGTGTGTGAAGTCAAACACTCGTGGAGTTTAAAACCAGCTGTCTAGATCTATCTAGATATTTATGGATGCAATTTAATATCATTCCATACGTTGCATTCAGTTGAATAGATACCGATACACTGTGGTGCTTTAAAAGACTTCCCTGAAACAATTATCCCGAACACAATGGATTACTCAGTGGGCAGAGATGATTTCTTTACAGTCCACACTATGCACCCAGAAATGGGATTCGGTACAGCATTCTATACAGCTGCTGGTTTTAGAAACATATTCAATAGAATGGAAAGAAGAAAGCACAATGGTCAATTTAGGGATACTTTCAGTGCTATACTCCGAACATTTTCTGATAGCAAGCACTTAGGATTCAACATTTAATGGTTTCCCAGAGAACCAAATTGAAAAAAAATCTTTATTGCAATACACTGTATATGAAAGCATTACGAAAGGAAGAAGTATATCAATAAAAGCTATACAATATGCACAGTGTACCCCATAAACCAAGCATCAGGAGCTCTTGCAGACTTTTGCTCATAGACAACAATACAGATAATAATTTTGTGCTAACTCATTTTGCTGCATCAGTCGACCTTTTGAACGTTGGTCATTTGCATTTACATGTGGATATGATTTATGAGGAGTGGAAGATTTCCCATTAAACCATATTGAACACCTTTGGGATGAATTGAAACACTGCCTCCTCACCTGCTCAAATCTCCATAAGCACACACCAATATCTAGTGAAACATCTTTCCAGAAGAATTTTATTATAGCATAAAAATGGGGACTGAAATTGGCTGTTCAAAAAAGCAGAAATCAGAAATGAAAAGAAAAGAAAGGAAAAAGAAACAGAAATCTTATGATCATATGTATGGCCATAGTCGACAAAAGTTCCTTGCTAATTTATTTTAGTCTTTAGTCCATTTTTTTTTTAAAGTTGGTCATTCGCATTCCTTGTTTAGTTTTTCAAAATGGACAATTAAATATGTATTTTGTTTAAGTAAGAATTTTTATACTTCTTAATTCTACTGAATGAAAAATTCTAGAATACTACTGTATATACCATACAAATACTACACTATTCTCTACTAAACAACATAGAGCTACATCACACCACGCAGCATAGAGCTACATCACACCACGCAGCATAGAGCTACATCACACCACGCAGCATAGAGCTACATCACACCACACAGCATATAGCTTCATCACACCACACAGCATATAGCTATATCACACCACACAACATAGAGCTACATCACAAAACATAGATCTACAACACAACACATGACATAGAGCTACTTCACACCACACGGCATAGAGCGACATCACACCACACAGCATAGAGCTACATCACAAAACATAGATCCACATCACACCACACAACATAGAGCTACTTCACACCACACGCCATAGAGCGACATCACACCACACAGCATAGAGCTACATCACAAATCATAGATCCACATCACACCACACACCATAGAGCTACATCACACCACACAACATAGAGCTACATCACACTGGACAACATAGAGCTACATTACACTGCACAACATAGAGCTACATCACACCACACAACATAGAGCTACATCACACCACACAACATAGAGCTACATTACACCGCACAACATAGAGCTACATCACACCACACAACATAGAGCTACATCACACCACACAACATAGAGCTACATCACACAACATAGAGCTACATCACTCCACACAACATAGAGCTACATTACACCACACAACATAGAGCTACATCACACCACACAGCATAGAGCTACATCACACCACACAACATAGAGCTACATCACACCGCACAACATAGAGCTACATCACACCACACAACATAGAGCTACATCACATCACACAACATAAAGCTATTTCACACCACACAACATAGAGCTACATCACTCCACACAACATAGAGCTACATCACACAACATAGAGCTACATCACTCCACACAACATAGAGCTACATCACACCGCACAGCATAGAGCTACATCACACCACACAACATAGAGCTACATCACACAACATAGAGCTACATCACACCACACAACATAGAGCTACATCATACCACACAACATAGAGCTACATCACACAACATAGAGCTACATCACTCCACACAACATAGAGCTACATTACACCACACAACATAGAGCTACATCACACCACACAGCATAGAGCTACATCACACCACACAACATAGAGCTACATCACACAACATAGAGCTACATCACAAAACACAACATAGAGCTACATCACACCACACAACATAGAGCTACATCACACCACACAACATAGAGCTACAGTTAAAACACAGAGCTAAGGACTAAAGACAGTTGTCCTAGCCACATAAGGTGCTTTGGTTGCAAACAGTGAAGACAAAAGTTAGTGTGTGACCAATACACAAAACACAAAATAGCACCGCCATTAAACCTTATGCATAATATGTTATACAGTACAATGTGCAAAAAAAGAACTGTAAGCAAAAGTGTACTTGCAAATATAAGCATGAAATGTGCAACAGCAGCAATCAAGTTAATGTGCAAAACAGCATGTAAACAGTGATAATATGGTTAGGATAAAATAATTTGTGCTTGAAATGAGTATTGTATTAGAAAGTTCAAGATTTTCAGGCTATTCAAAGTTTCAGACCCCCTGCTGCAGTCAGAAAAGGTGTTTTCTTGTGTATCTAAAGGACTGTCTTGGTCTGAATAAGCCATCCCACCCCAGGTTAAGATGCTAAACACCTGCTGACTCTCTCTGATCAAGCGCAACGTGACATTTTTAAGGAGCAGAATCTTTCGTTTGAGGTGTCGAATAATTTGGCAGAAGCTGGAAAAGAAAAGGACGAACCTGCGCAATCAAAACCTGGGGGAATCTATTACACGTGGTGTCTTGTGAAAATGTTTTTTTACGCAAAATTCAAGCAAATCTTTCTTTCATATTGACTGCTCTAAGATGGCATTGACCAGATAACATATATCTTAGAAAGGACAGTGGGTTAGGGACACTTTCTGCATTCATTAAAATGTAAAAAAAATAAAATAAAATGTCAGCAAATAATAGAAATTTGATTCCTAATAAAACAATTATATAAAATAAATGACAGCACGTCCTTAAATTTTGATTGCTTACTCCTGATAATTCAAACTAGAACAGCATCAATACAAAAATGTTGTAGTGTATGTCAAAGGTTTGGAAACACAGTCTTTTTTGAGACACACACATGTTCTTTTTGTTTCTACGCAACATTCTAGGTAATGTTTGAAGATTTACTTTGACTAAGAAAAAATATAAATATACAGATGTTTTACTTTATTTTAATTGAAAAATCCTCCATTAGCACGAAGAACCATCCAGACGACCAATCAGCTGGTTCCAATGAGAAGTTTGGAATATACAGTATACTTATATCTGAATGAGCATGAATCTCTACAAACACACTCCAACATCTAGTGGAACATCTTTTCTGATGAGTGGAGGTTATTATAAGAGCAAATGGGAAATGGGAATGAGATGTTCAACAAGCACTTAAACATATTTCCTGCTCATCAAATCATTCAAATTTCCACCAGGGGAATTCTGGATGGAGTTTTTTAGGCTTTTTGTGTTTTCTTTTTAAAATGACAAGCTGCATATTACGTCTCACTATAGCACACACACACACACACACACACATGCACTGTACAAAACTAACACATACATACACTCAATTGTCTGTTACTGAACTGTTACAACCTGAACTCAACACACACTCAATACTCATTTCACTTCATTCACATCCATGTCTTCAGCACCACCATATTATATTTAGTTATATTATACTGTTTACATGCTGTTTTACACACCTCATGATTGCTGCTCTTGCTGTTTTTGCAGAATATTGTGTTCATATTTACAAGTACACTTGTTTATAGTTCTCTCTCTCGCACATTGTAATGTATAACACGGTATACGGTAGGTTTACTGGTCGGTGCTATATTGTGTTTTGTGTACTTGTCCAACACTGTCTTGTGTTGTTTTTTTTCAGGGTTCTGGAGAAACGTTGTCTCATTTCACTGTGCATCAGCTACTATGGTTGATATGACAATAAAAGCTTCTTGACTCTTGAGTAACCAGATTTGGGGATGTTCCACAATGACCTAAGGAACTCTGAATGAAGAACAAGTATGATATTCTTTAATGAATTGCTATTTTTGTGTAAGCTTAAAAAAAAAACATCTTGCACTCATAGAAAAATATCCGAAACATCACACCACCATTATTATATTATATTTATATACCAGCTAAAAGATATCTAAAAGGGTTGTGAAGGTTAAAATCCCCTGGTTATGAGCTTGTGGGTGTAATTGTACTGATGTATGAACATTGAAACTTCTAGGGTTGAAAACAAATCGGTTAATTAAAGTGTTATTTACTTCGTAAATGTCTTATGATATTTAAGCTGCTCATTTGTTCCTGCTAGTTGATGTAAAGCATCACTAGATCATCCCTGAGTGCGTTTAATAACTAAAAGGGTGCATCATTTGCAGCAAACCAGCCAAGTAAATAACGTAAAGGTAGAATAAAAAAAACAGGACGCATGGTAAAAAAGTGTTACCTGTGTATATTAATAGCTTGGCAGTGGTGAGGGGTCTCTGAGTGGAAACACTCTATGCGCTGTAGTATATTATCCAGATGACAATTACAATGACAAATTAGACTTTCCAGTGTGCATCACTGGAACAATGGAGGCAAATGAGCTGTTGCTTCATTCCAGCTGCTAGAACGTCTTTATGCTGTGGAAAAATAGCTGACAGAAAATCTCTTAACACGATAGTGGATAATCAAAGTTTATGTGTATATGGAGTGCGGTGGTGCGTCGGTGGCCATTTTTTCACATGCTCCTAACTAAATGAAGAAGGTTTTATTAGTAATAAAAGATTGTGTTGCGCTCTAAAATGTTATTCTAATCGAATATCGCGCTCCAAACGCCTGGGTTGAATGTGACAAACATTTAATTGATTA
Organism: Silurus asotus; assembly: GCA_024362625.1. Classification (NCBI taxonomy): domain Eukaryota; kingdom Metazoa; phylum Chordata; class Actinopteri; order Siluriformes; family Siluridae; genus Silurus; species Silurus asotus. Next base: position 3,857,118 of record MU551567.1, on the reverse strand, counting down.
TACTCAGGGAGTGTGCATTATTCATATCCCTAACACCGCGTGCAGATTTTGTGCAGGAGCGGCTTGATAAAACATCCCTCGCAGAAAGACGAGACACCCAGCGCCTGGCTAATGGCTCCAATTTTGTGGTCGAAAATAGATATGGATAACTAAATGTCTGGCACCATTTTTCTCGCCCGTGACAGTGCTCCCTCTGGGCTTTTTTGTTTTTTTTCCCCTTTCTCCTCCATGCTCTGTTCAACCTTTTTAGAGGTGGGAAATCCATTGAATTTCAATATCTCCTTCAGGAGGGAGGAAAACCCTAAGGGTAGAAGATTTGACACAAGGACATTCCAGGAATGGCATGATATCTCTATCAGGCATGGAGAAAGGTCGTACTAGGACAGGAGAGACTCACAAATACCTCCAGAATGATTTTTGAGGAACATTAGATATTACAACTTAAACCTCTGGGATCGTTGCCGCGATGAAAAATATGCAAATGGAGGTTACAGTCTGACTCTGAGATGAAAGATAAAAGTGTGTCACTGAGCATGGAGGCATATTTGTGTGGTTGGACCAGAGCTAATGCAGTTCTGAGACCATTTTAGACACACATATGGATTCTATCTCACAAAGCTTAGGTTTTATTGCTCTATTTAAAAATATCCCATTCATACAAAGAGTGTCGGTTCTGCCCCCTGCCCCTTAAAAATAGTTTGAAAACAATCACACCAGCCCAGTAGGTGGTGATAGCAGGCCTTAAACTCTTACCATCAAAAGTCAATGTTACCATGGAGCAGTGTCGAGTCTTTCATTTTACCACTATGCCTTCAGTGGTGTCCTGCTTGAACCAATCCACCTCTTAATACTATCTTTATGACGCTATGGAAACCATCAGTATTATACAGAGCGCCGCATCACAGACAGGGATCTCATACAGTGAGAAGGAATGTCATAACTAAACCCAATGAACACAATTCAACGTGTCTCCTTTCACTGTAGCCACAGCTGCACCTTCCTCTTGTGTTTTTCTGCAAATTCTACTGGAAATAAAATGCAAACGTGGGAATGGATTATGAAACAGGTTAACAACTGGTCAGAACTGTTTCGGCTGACTTTTCCTTCCAGCTTTCTTAAAAAGTGCGTCTTGTAAATGCTTTTGTAAGTATTTCTGCGACCAAATTAGATTCTTCTCCTCTGTCAGCCAGTGTGGAGTGGAAAAAAAACAGGAATAAACACTGCCACACGACATATATTTTGTTGCAAGACTGCACAAAGTCTTCCCCAGCACATCCCAAAGATTCTTAATGGTGTATAGGTATGGACTCTTTCATGTGTGAATATGATGTCTCGTGCTCCCTGAACAACTCTTTCACAATTTGAGCCTGATGAATCCTGGCATTGTCGTCTTGGAATCTGCCCATGCCATCAGGGAAGATAAAAATCCATTGATGGAATAACCTGTTCTTTCAGTATATTCATTCTTTGAGCACATAACGTTGCTGAACCTAAACCTGACCAACTGCAGCAAAACCAGATCATATCACTGCCCCCACAGGCTTTTACGGTAGGCACTATGCATGATGGGTGCATCAGTTCATAATTTCTTGCCAGCTGAAACATAATCAACCATGAAGTAATTATCCAATGGGAGGCTCATTTTATATATATATGAAAATTGTAGATTCACACTGAAGGCATCAAAACTTTGAATGAACACGTGGAATTATATATGGAATTATATACATAACAAAAAAGTGTGAAACAACTGAAAATGTCAGATTGTAGGTTCTTCAAAGTAGCTACCTTTTGCTTTGATTACTGCTTTGCACACTCTTGGCATTCTCTTGATGAGCTTCAAGAGGTAGTCACCTGAAATGGTCTTCCAACAGTCTTGAAGGAGTTCCCTGAGAGATGCTTGGCACTTGTTGGCCCTTTTGCCTTCACTCTGCGGTCCAGCTCACCCCTAAACCATCTCGATTGGGTTCAGGTCCGGTGACTGTGGAGGCCAGGTCATCTGGTGCAGCACAACATCACTCTCCTTCTTGGTCAAATAGCCCTTGATGCCTTCAGTGTGACTCTCCAATTCTCATAGTCATGAAAATGAAGAAAACTCTTTGAATAAGAAGGTGTGTCCAAACTTTTGGTCTGTACTGTATATATATATATATATTGTATTTGCTTATTAAATTCAGGTGGTGGCTTTTTTTGTTTGTTGGACAGGCAGCGTATTTTAGCTTGTGCAGTTTGTTACAGATGCAGGTTGTGACTAGTATCTGACTAGTGTGCTCTCTAACCATCCAATAAAAGGACATGGGTTTTGAATCTCCAGGTGCCTACAGTCCTGACTGTGAAGGGCTTTAAGAGGTTCGCTTTGACCCTGGCAACATGTGATGTAATGGCTGAAATCTGGAAAAATTTTTAATTTACACTTGCTGCTCCTAGACGCAGCATACCTGAGAAATGAACAGAATAGACTGCTGGGAATAATATAATATATATTCATAGACAAAAATTAATTAAAGCGTAAATCTGTGATTTTGATCCTGACAGTGATTCTGATTCCACTGCCGTATAGACTATTGAGCAATAAAAAAGGCAAAAACACACGCCTCAGTAATTATCTCTCAAGCTGCTAGTTTGCCTAAATCTTATCCAATTCTTAGATTCTACTGTTACACCATAGCAGTGGATTATTCTGGCACCTTTGCATGTTGCAATAGTTTTTAATAGACGAAACCACATAATAACCTGGTTAGGTTTTGACTACATTCCTAGCACTCAAAATAAATATAGAAAACCTTGTCTACACAAAACTAGGTAAAAATGATCTTAGTTGTAAGAAAGCTCTATGAACATAGCCCACGTTTTGGTGTAATCAGTAGACATGAAACACTTAAAAACAAGGCTTTTAGAAATATTTCTCTTTGTGTGGGCAAAAGTCCCTATTTCCATGTTCAGGAGCTACTGTTATTATTTTTCTTCCCAGGTGAGCTGCAGCGTGTGTTGCTCTGTATTCCTTTTAATTAGCTGAGGTTTGCTTCATCCTGCAGGTATGCAATGTGATGGTAAACGAAGGAGCTGCTGCTGTTCCAGCTTTCTCACCTAAATTTGCTAATGAGCTCATCATTTTCTTCAGATTGGGGCAAAACATCATGTGCAAACACCAAAACAGGAACAGAACTGGAATTTTCATTCAGATTCCTGAACACTTTTTGAATATTCCATTTGATAATCAGTGCCTATTTGCAGTTATAATAACCTTCTGGGAAGATGTTCCACTAGATTTTGGAGTGTGTTTGTGGTTATTTGTGCTTATTCAGCTATGTGTTAGTAATGTCAGGTACTGATGTAGGTGATGTGAGGAGGCCTGGTGTGCAGTCAGTGTTCACATTCACCCCAAAGGTGTTTAATAGAATTGAGGCAGAGCTCTATAGCAAAAGATCTTCCACTCCAATCCATGTAAAGCATCTCTTCATGGAGTTGGCTTTGTGCACAGGGGCATCGTCATGCTAAAACAGATTTAAGTCTCCTAGTTCAAGTGAATTGGAATCCCAATTGTGTGCCTTTAGCTTTGTGGTAAGAGTTTGGAAAAGAACCACATATGGTGGGAAAGGTCATTTGTCCCAATACATTTTCCATATGGTGTACAAGGAATTATATACAGGATAATTAGATAGAATGATTGACTGTACATCAGAACCCAGTCATTTGTATCATTAACCAGTTTAATTCCTACAGACTCCAGTATAAGCGTAATGTGGACAAGCCAAACCCTTGCAATCGTTGCGGCAAAACAATTACAATCCTGCGTCATACATTCAAACTGCAGTGCCGTGTTGGTCCTGAGTAACGCTCACCCAACAGCCTCAGGTCTGAATCAGGAGAGCCATGGCCATGTTAATCAATGAGACAGGGGCCGCCGTGAAAGGTCAGACCACACGTAATCACAGCTAATTAAAATGCTTCGGCGAATTGGAAATTTGAAATTTACAACTGGTCATTAAATCGGAGAAGACAGTACTAATTGGACATTAGCACCCCGTAACTCACTGCTGGAATAATTGTCATTTTCAATTGCTTTCATAAGCCGCTATTAGTGTGGAGCAGGTCAAGTGATTTACAAATGAGGCACGACCACGCACAGGAGGTGAGATATGGGTGGACTGAGACATGAGTCTGTACAAAAAGATTGCAGTATGAAGAGGAAAGATGAAGCAGATGATACAGTTATGTGGTGTATCGACACAGCAAAGGTTGCACATTTCAAGTTAATAGAAGACGCGGAATTAAAATTTCTCCACATTGTGACAGATGCCAGATGAACTAATATAAGACGGGTCTATCATCTGCATTGAACTGGCTTGAGGTCAGATAGAGACACTAGCATTAAGAGGTGGTTAAGTGGTTAAGGCCTTGTGCTAATGATTGGAGGGCTGTAAATTCAAATCTCTCCTGACCAAAGCATTTATTGTTAAGTTGTATTCTGGCTCAACTGAAAGATGCTATCGATAAAAACTTCAGCCAATTGAGATAAATCAAGAGCAACATTATAGCAGAGCTCACATTACAGGTGGTAGAGACAATCCTGCACACTGACAAAGCCATTTAGAAGCAGACGAAATTACAGTAAACGAACATAACTATTTAAGTGGTTGATGTTATGGAAATAAACTAAATGATAATAAAAAAAATTTGATACACAATCTAATCAAAGGTGAGAAATTTGTTGTTAAATTCTGATTAGTCAGAAGATGTTGATCTGATTCGTCAGAGGGTGTTAAATTCTGATTGGTCAGATAGTGTTGATATGATTGGTCAAATGGTGTTGAATTCTGTTTGTCAGTGTGTGTTGCTCTGATTGGTCAGAGGTTGAGGAATTCTGATTAGTCAAATGGTGTTGATCTGATTGGTCAGATGGCGTTGAATTCTGATTGGTCAGAGGGAGTTGAATTCTGATTGGTCAGATGGTGTTGAATTCTGATTGGTCAGAGGGCGTTGAATTCTGATTGGTCAGAGGGAGTTGAATTCTGATTGGTCAGATGGTGTTGAATTCTGATTGGTCAGAGGGAGTTAAATTCTGATTGGTCAGAGGGTTTTGAATTCTGATTGGTCAAATGGTGTTGAATTCTGTTTGTCAGTGTGTGTTGCTCTGATTGCTCAGAGGATGAGGAATTCTGATCAGTCAGATGGTGTTGATCTGATTGGTCAGAGGGAGTTGAATTCTGATTTCAACATTCTGATTAAAAAATTCTGATAATTTTCCAGAAGCACAGCAGAAAGATCTGATTGTCCAACAGATGCTTCACATACACAGAGTTAATGCATATAATTGTTGATATAATTTATCTGTTTTATGTGTTCTAGTACATTGAATGTCACCTCCAGCTTGCTATGCTGTATTAACCAACCATTTTGGCCACCGCACGAGAGAAAAGAGACAATTTGGTTCGAATCAAAGTAGAACTTTTACTCATGTTTCTGAACAGCTTGATTGTGTTGCAATGGTTGGAATATTTTTCAAAAGACACAAGCATAGCAAAAAATCCTGAACAGAAATACTTTATTTTCCCTTTTTTAATTATTTAGCAATTCACTCTCTGGATAGCCCAAATGTTAAACAGGCGACTGTAAGAAACCTTTCTGAATGTGCAGCAGGAGCATTATAGACATGACAGCTTCTATTTTATAGTTAAATAAATTGATGTCGGTTTTGCTACAGTACGAAACCCTTTAACTATTTGATCAAAATGTGGTATGCAGAGTTTATAGATGTTACACTTAGCTATCAATCTTTAGAAAGACTGCCTGTTTTGACTTTTGTGTTTTATTAAAATAACTCTTTGCACCAAGGAATATTGGAGACACAAACAAACAAACAAGCAAACAAATAAAACAAACAAATAAATTAAACAAAGGCATTAAATGAAAATGAGCCAAAACCTGTGTTTTAGCTTCAGATTTTTTTATACAAACAGTAATATTAAAAAAAAGTAATAAAGTATGGATGTAAGGGAACTCATCCCACAGTGCTAAAGACATTGGACTTTTGATCGAATGCTTGTGAGGTGAAAATTCCAACATCATCATATTAATACTTATGGGCTCTTGAGCAAGGCCCTTAGCCCTCTAAGGGCTCAATTTCTCTAAATAAGATAACTGTAGGTTGCTCTGGATGCCATATATAAAATGTACAATGACTTTCAAAGGTTTAGAAACACTTGGTCTTTTATGGGTTATTTGATGTTCCTTTTGTTTATATGCAACAAACTCAGTAACGCATTATTTTTCATTGAATCATTGAATCATCACTTCATGACTCTTGTAAAACTTGCCAAAGATGTTCTTCATAGTTGGAGATTTCTTTCTTGAAATCCAGTTTATCCTAGAGCAGTTCAATAGGATTTAGGTGCGTTGACTGGGCAGGTCATTCTATGATAGATATCACTCCAGACGACTGTTTGCTCTCTAAATAACGCTTACACAGCTTGGACATACAGTACGCTTCGGCTCATCATCTTGTTGTATGGTAAAATCGGACGCAATGAGCTGCAGTTTAGGTGGAATTGCATTGTGTTTAATATGGAATAGTAGCCATGTGGTTCAGTATTCCTTCTACAATTTAACCTACAGTTAACCTCCATGTGTATCAGTGGCAGCCCGTGAATTTCAAGTTCTAACTGTCAGTCCACCGCTGCATCACAGACAGAAATCTCACACTGTGCGAATGAATATCATTACCAAAGCAAGAAACCCAATAAACACAATTCAACACGTCTCCTTTCACTGTAGCCACAACTGCACCTCCTGCATACATCATCTCTAGCAGAAGCATTGATATGAACCTCATCAAATGATCCCACGTTTTCCTGGGGATTTAAAATAAAGGCAAATTGTGTGTTTTTGTGCAAATTCTGCGACCAAATCACTTTCTTTTCCTCTGTCAGTAATTGTTCAATAAAAAAAGCAGCTATTAAATCCACATGAAGATATTTAGCTTGTTCAGTTTGCTACACATGCGGTTTGCGTGCATGAGTGTGCACTCTGACCATCCAGTTAAATTACATAAAACATCCTAAAATGATTGAAAGCATTCTTGAGGGGGCCTCGGAGTTTGCAAGCCAAAATCTCATTGGTTAAAGCAAAAAGTGTAAGCAAAAAAAAGTTTATGCTAAAAAACATCAGATACCTTTGACCCTGGCAACACACCACGTGACGGCTAAAATCTGATCCGATAGAAACTCCAATCCAAACTGACATTCGGATGCCCTGCTTCTTGTGAAGTGGAACGTGACATTGCCGCATAGTTTTTTTGTCCTTACCACACTATTAAATTATCTCAAGATCAGGTCTTTTACCATTGCATGGGGTATGATCTCAGACTGTGTTCCAAATGAAATTAGCAAATTAGCTAGCTAAAAAAACCCTCACAAGATCAAATTTAATTTGAAGTCATTACCCTTCACCCAATGATAATTAGAATGTGTGGGCCAAAGGGATGTTACGTTGTAAAAAAAAAACATCTACTAGCATCGTTTTTTTTTGGGATCAGTTCAAGAAAACAGTATGCAAAAAAAAAAAATTAAATCATAAAGATGGCTGCCAGATTTCTATTCGTGAGATTTACAGTTCAACGCTATGTTTTAGCAAGTAAAATTCTCATAATCACTGTCTTGAAGCTGGATTTTCACTTGTAAGAGCTTCTGTAACCTCTCTGGGTTTAGTGTTATCCATGTGTGTTTGTGTGTGTGTGATATTACCCTTGAATATGAGATGTCGCGGGATAATCACATCTTTTCCTGCTTCTTGACAACCGTAATTAAGGCTCGCTCAGGCTGTGATCTGCCGCTATTGCATGCGCTCGCTTTCCTGCAGTCTGTTGCTATAATACGTTTGACACGGTCACCTAGCGTGAAGACATGCACTCGAGACAAAGTTATAATTTAGCCCTGGAGGGATTGTTTGTATTTGCGTTTGTGTGTGAGCAGACCTGTGGGAAGTGCTCTGCTTAATGCTAGAGGGCTGGCAGTGTCTTCCAGACCTGTCTGAAGGATAGACGCTGTGTTCTAGCTCATTAGCATAGCGTTGTCATTTTTTTTCCACCCTTCTTCTTGTTTCCGTCCTGACGAGGCACCGGCTCCTAACGTTAAGCCTGATTACGGTTCTCCAGGCATGAATGATTGTGCTTCACTTTGCCCCAGGCATGCATGCTATCGTTTTTTACATTCTCACACTCCAAGTTGTCCCTGGTTTCATGCGTCCGAGACTCTAGGTGCTACTATACGAAAACCCACGCATCACATAGGCTCCTATCTTTATTTATGTTTCTCCATCCCCTTTTTTCTACCTCCCTCTCTCTTCCACTAAAGATTTCATTCTCTGCTTTGTGTACAGCATGATGACCCTCGACAGACTCATTTCTCAGCGAAGAACCACCAGCCGCGAACGTTAGCCCGCATACGTAATGAAACAGCAGCAGATGGCTTCGGCTCATACATCAGTGTTTGCTTTCTTTTCAGGCTACCTCTGAATCGCGTCGCAGTTTGTTACATTCATCTTGCTTTACTAGCTAAATCCCTGTATAAGCATAGCCATCTGTTGCCATTTCATTATATATGCAGTGTTATATTTGTTCGAGTTTTCGACATTGTGCTCCTGGAACAGACAGCAGTCTCTGGGAAACACATTGATAGTCATATTGCTGTTTTAATTGCTGTCATTAAAATACAGTTTTGTTTTATTCAGTAGAGAAGGAGAAAGATTTTGAATACAGCTGTGATTTTTTTTTTTGCTTGTTAAAAAAATCTGTACTTTACATTTTTTCCTGTTTCCTGAATCACTACAACAGTTATTGTATAGGTTTCTAAAGACATATATTTAAAATTTACCTCAGTAGTTGAGAGAAATTGAAGTCTATGCAAAGGTCAGTTACACTGCTTATTAATTCATTATTTGACATATGAATTATTACAAATATTTGCATGTGGTTCATCCTTTCAAATCGTGGGATAGAAAATGCAGATTAAAGAAGCAGATCAGGTTTGAGGATGAGGTCTGTGATGAAGCGACCAAATAATCAATGTTCAAAATAAGATTATTTTCATCACCTGAGCATTTCAAAAATAGAATAGAAGAGCAGCGATGGTTGGATTCAGCCATTTTGTTTTTTGTCGCTGTGGTAAAGTCTTGTCACTAGAATTGAAAAGAGGAGCTGTCATTGAGGGACTATTCTTTGAAGCATTCATACAGTAGAAATGATGAAATGTGTTGAACAAATTGAGGTAAAGAATGAACAACAAGTTCGCTGGGGGATTATTTCTGGAAAAAAGAGAGGAGAAGAACATGCTACAAATGAGGCATCCAGGATAAAAGGAAAAGAAATTGTTCTGGGCCATGTTAGCTAGACAATATACGACTATGTTTGAAGAAAGTTCTGTGTAAAAATGAACTTCTGTATTTTGGTGAAGACGTTCCAATATAACTGATTGACTTTCAACCCAGTACTTTTCTGAATATTTTACTCCATGACTGTATATGTTATATATGAAATAAAAACGATTTCAATGAAGTAAATGTAATAATTTTCAGGTCTTTAACTTATCTTTTTGAGCAATATTAACTGGATGATGTATAGTAAAGCCCAAAGTGTCTTCTTTCCCAATATACCTAAATTGTGTATGTAGCACACTTTTGTCAGGAACTGCTAACCTTTAAAATTAGGTAGGTCATTTTCAGCTGTGAGTCTCAAAAACAGGGGTACATGCTAACAGGTTAACCAGTGGTGGGCTTTCATGAGTCAGCAAGGTCTTCTTTGCTGGCCTAAATTCAATCAGAATCACTGACTTACGTTTTAATATATATTTGTAGTCTATTATCTTTATTTCACAGCGCTGCTTTAAGTAGTGTCTGTTTACATGGGTGTTTCAGCCGTCAAATCAGGTTTGTCAGCTTCAAAGGGATCTGAATTGAGCCTTCAGACTCAGTACTGCGAGCACTTGCAGCGTAGAGTACATGTTGCTTGAAGTTGTTGCTGTAACCAATCAGATTTAGAGCTGGTGACACCGGGGTCATGGAGCAGGCATACGATAAAATCAGCATTTTCATGTCTTTTGATTCTGATGGTCAAAGAGCACACTAGTTACCGTATCCGACAACAAACTGCAGAAGCTCAAATATATTCATGTGGATTTAATAGTTTTTTCCATTTCACGGTTGCTGACAGAGGAAATGCACTTACAAGGACATTTACAAGATGGACTTTTCAAGAAATGCAGGGAAAATTGGGGTCATTTTATGAGGTGAATATCGATGCTTTTGCTGGAGATGATGTATGTGGGCGGTGCAGTTGTGGCTCCAGTGAAAGGAGACTTGTTGAAATGTGTTCATTGTGTTTCTTGCTTTAGTAATGACATCCATTCTGACTGTAGAAGATTCCTGACACAGATACCTGTGATGCAGCGTTCTGTACTACTGTGCTTCTAAATAATATTTACGTTTTTTATAGACGTGGCATCATAATGATGGTATTAAGAGGTGGACTTGTTCTGGTAGGACATCACCGAAGGCCTTGGTGTGAAATAAGTAGCCTGTCTTTAACTTTAACATTACAGTATCAGGGAAGTAATAAAGCAGTGAACCTATTTTTCCATATCTGTGACCTACTTCTTTTTTCTCCATGAATTTGACCTCCTAATGACAGATAATGTCAAGACTTCAGTCAGACATGACCTTCCGATTTCTAGCTGCTGAAACACTGGGGTCAGGACAAGGAAAAAAATAAGTGAGTATGAGTTATGACTAAAATTTGATACAAATATCACAGTGCACAAGCAAGTTCCATCTGTTCCTCTCATGTTAATGATCTTCCTGAGGTACAATCGGTACTGGAAAGGATCCTGAAGCATGAGGCGGACTCCAGGCGGATCTACAGTATGAAATTTCAAGACTAGTGAAAGAAGCGGATTTGTTTACTGGGTGCTACACACACACACACACACACACACACACATACAGACACACATACATTCTGAGTGAAGACAGCCCAAGTGCAGATGTTGAGCTCGTTATCTCTGGCAGAGTGCAGATTTTCCCTGAGGCCATGTTCATCGGGGTCCAGCCAGGTGGAGTTCCTCCTGCTAAGAGACCCTGCTTTACTTTTTCCTTCCCTCTCTCTCTCTCTCTCTCTCTCTCTCTCTCTCTCTCAATCTCTCTCTTGCTTGCATTTTGCATTTTGTTATTCCCCACAGCCCATTGCTTCCTCCAACTGACAAGGTCCTTTTGCTCCTCAACCTTCTTTCATCTTCTCTTCTTCTCAAGGCGATATTCCCTCACCTTCTCCTCTGTCATAATCACGTCACCTGGATCTCATCAACAATATCCCCGCAATTCTCAGCCCCACTTTCCCTTCTCTCTTTACTCACTTTGCTCCTCTTGGCTTGTTGCTTGTGAATCCCTCTTGAGTGTTTTTTTTTTCTAAGGTGTAAAGGTGACTGGCAACTAAAAAGACACCTTGGTTTACTTGCTGTCCTGAATACCCCAAACACCCCAACCACTGTTTCATCTCAGGTTTTTAGCCAAGAGGCAGAGGTGCTCTGTGTGTGTGTGTGTGTGTGTGTGTGTGTGTGTGTGTGTGTGTGTGTGTGTGTGTGTGTGTCTATGGTGTGTGAAATCGCCTTGTCACTCTCACGTCTCTGTGGGTCTGTTTTTCGGACTATCAGCCCATCAGGACCTCATCACACCTCCCTTCTAAGCATCACGCTCAAGGCCACACATAATCAGATCCAGAGAGAGGATCATTGTCCGAATCCTGCCCTGTCCTACTAAACATGCCTAGTTGCTATCAATGACGAAAAAAAATGTACTAAACATTGCTAAAGTATTGCTTCATTCTTTTATCCGGTGATGCAGCCTAATGTTAATCCAACAAGTTAAACTGAATTTCTTTAATTATTTACAAATTTACGCTCGGGACTAGATTAGCTAGTTAGCTAGGTAACATTAGGTTTTTTGTACTCAATAGCTTTAACCCTAGCAACTGTTATCTAAATTAAAGATGCTGATGATGGGGCTTCAAGCATAAAAGTATCATCACAGGAGAAGAAAGGGGTCATACACTCACCAGGCATAACATTATGACCACCTGCCTGATATTTTGTTGGTCCCCCTTTTGCTGACAAAACAGTCCTGACTCATCAAGCATCATCAGCATGAACTTCTTTAGCACCTGTTGGATCGGACCACACAAACCAGCCTTCGCTCTTCACGTGCATCAATGAGCTTCAGCCTGCCATGACCGTGTCGCCGGTTTACCACTGGTGCTTCCTTAGAGCACTTTTGATAGATACTGACCACTGCAGACCAGGAACATCCCACAAGAGCTGTAGTTTTAGAGATGCTCTGACCCAGTCGTCTAGACATCACAGTCTGGCCCTTGTCAAACTCACTTTCCCTGCACTCGCCCATTATTTCTGCTTCTAACACATAATTTTAATAGACAAAATGTTCACTTGCTTGTAATGTAATTGTAATTGTGTGTAATTATGTTGTGTAATTGTAATTTTTTTTTCTTTTTTACGATTCTTGAAAAAAGCAACTACTTCAGTGAAAAGTAAAAAAAAGTAAAAAAATCTACTACTATCTATTACTATTGCTTTTATATCCTTTCATTCCAGACACCATCACACTCTCAATGCATGTTACTCCTCTTTGACTTTATGATATTTTATGCTAAGCAGTGCAATAATGCTGTCTTTATATTTGTAATGTAAAGACCAAGAACCTGTTCTGTTCATAAGACAGAAGTACAAGACAAGACGCTAGTACATTGCAAAACACACACAGACACACACTTACACATTCACGCTAATGGCATCTTAGAGTTGCAAACTCACTTACTGCCTTGTTTTTTCAGGAGGCTGTAGGAAACTAAAAAAACCCCACAGAAAGCCTCCTTGTGAAAAACTGAACATATGAACGATCACATTACAAAGAATGGAAGCAAATCAAATGATTTTGAATATCTTGTGTAAACCGATCTAATATTTCAATTATTAGATGATCACAAATGAAATAGAATATGAATCAGCCTGGTTTAAGACACTTAAACTCATTTCGAATGTTAAATTAATTATATAGATTTTGGTACTTAATACAAATTTATTTCTCAGAGAACAAAATATACAAACAGAAAACAACATAGATAAGTATATTAATGTGTAGATATGAGGAATACACGGTTAGAAATTAATGCATCAGTGCATTAATGTGATAATGTATTAATCATTTTTAGGATGATGTAAAAATTGTGTGAAACATACATTTTTGGACAAAAGTATTTGGACACTTGACTTTTCCAATCATCCGTGGTTCTTTCCCGAAACTGTTACCACAAACTCAAAGATGATTAAAACAAAAATGTTTGATTCTTCACTTGACCTAGAAGTCCACAAAGTTATTTCCATGAAGATTTGCTTTACATGGGTTGGATTGGAAGATCTTGAGTGGCCTATGACAGAGCTCTGACTTCAACCCTATTAAATATGATGAATGTGAACGCTGACTGCACCCCAGGTCTCTTCACCTCACCCACGTCAGTATCTGACTTTACTAACACAATTATAAAAATTACAGAAAATCTCCACAAGCACACTCCACAATTTGTTAAAGTTCTTCCCAAAAGAGTGGAAGTTATTACAATATAACAGCAACAGGACATTTAAATATCAGCCATAATGTCAAAAGGTGTAAATTCCAAATGTAAACACGGCACATTTTTTAAAGAATGAAATAACATGTGTTTAATAAAATATGACAGCAATTTTTGGATTTTTAAAAAATATTCAAAGGTTTTTACAAATCTGGAGATTAAAGTCAGTATTTGTACATTTTCTAGCAATTAGAAACAAGTCCAGCCGCACACAGGTATATCTCTTCCTGATCAAACGTGACCTCCTTTTTGATCCAGACACATGCAGTAAATCAGTACGCTATAAACAGTTGTGTGTCACGGAGGTTATGGTGTGTACCCCTTGTGAAATTGTGTAGGAAAAACCATGTAAGAATGGGGTTATTTTCTGTCTCTACAGCAGCCTGTGTATGTTCTTTCGTATTATGCGCAATCACGGAGAAACAAGACAAACGACAGAATAATACCTCCAAGACAGAGGCAGCTCTCATCCATAAAGACGATATCGTCCTGTAAAAGGATCCTTTATTGCACCATTCCTGGAAGACCACAGCCAATCTAGTTAACCCCATGACCCCTGTGTAATTTAACACTTAGTGGAAGAGAGGGTGTGAAATTGGCGATTTGGCAAATGAAACATGTTCTGACAGCTGTAAAATCAGCAATACCTACCAGCATATTTAAGCAATTAAATACTACTGGCATGCAGCTGACTGCTTGGAAGGAGGTGAAGAAAATGGAGATAGAACATTTGTATATGAAAAACATCCCTTGACCCTGCATTAGTACCTGACTTTTGCCTTTGTAGCTGAATGAGCACAAAATTCAGGAGAACATCTCCTCAGAAGATTATAACTGTAAATAGGGATGTGACAATAAGATTTATACAAAACTTATGGTCAGGTGTCCACAATATTTCGTTTTGTCCATTTATATATATATTTTTAATAGAATTTGCATAAAAAATTTCAAATCCACAGCAAAAAAGCAAAAAACGTGGAGTTATTGATGTTTCTGCCAGAGATGATTTATGCTAGCGGTGCTGTTGTGGCTACAGTGAAAGGAAACTTGCTAAATTGTATTAATTTGGTTTGTTGCTTTAGTTATGGCATTCATTCTTGCTGCACAACAACTCTCACCTTAATCCAGTGCACGCAACCTCGGGAAACCATTGACATCCCATTCTCTCATTTCCATAATGGCTCAACTCAGCCATTAGGGTTGCACAAGCCAGTGCACTCTTAGTGCCGGTCCCAAGCCCGGATAAATGGGGAGGGTTGTTTTAGGAAGGGCATCCAGTGTAAAACATGTGCCAAATCAAATATTCTGATCACAAACTGGAATTTCATACCGGATCGAGGCCCGGGTTACCAACGACCGCCACAGGTATCGTTAGCCGACAGGGTACCGGTGGAAATTGGGCTACTGTTGGCCGAAGGAAGAGAAGGAGAGGAGGAATGCTTCTGCAGAGACAGCAGGAAAATGAGAAGTGTAGGAGAGTGGAGGTTAGGGTGGGTACTTTAAATGTTGGTACTATGACTGGTAAAGGGAGAGAGTTAGCTGATATTATGAGAGGAGAAAGGTAGATATGTTGTGTGTTCAGGACACCAAGTTAAAAGGGAGTAAGACCATGGAACATTGGAGGGGTTTAAACTGTTCTTTCATGGTATGAATGGAAAGAGAAATGGTGTAGGGGTGATTCTGAAGGAAGAGTTTAGTAAGAGTGTAGTGGAGGTAAAGATAGTTTCTGAAGCTGGAGGTTGAAGGGGTGATGATAAATGTCATCAGTGCTTATGCTCCACAAGTGGGCTGTGAAATGAAGGAGAAGGAAAAATTCTGAAGTGAATTAGATGAAGTGGTAGAAGGTGAACCTAGAAATGAAAGATTGGTAATTGGCGTAGACTTTAATGGGCATGTAGGAAGGAAACAGAGGAAACAGAGGTGATGAGAAGGTGATGGGTAGGTATGGCTTTAAGGAGAGGAATGTGGAAGGGCAGATGGTGGAAGATTTTGCTAAAAGGATGGAAATGGCAGTGATGAACACTTATTTTAAGATGAAGGAGGATCATAGGTTGACGTATAAGAGTGGAGGAAGGTGCACACAGGTGGACTATGTTCTATGTAGGAGATGCAACCTGAAGGAGATTGGAGACTGTAAGGTCTTGGCAGGGTACAGTGTAGCTTGACAGCATCAGATGGTGGTCTGTAGGATGGTTTTGGAGGTGAAGAAGAAGAGGAGGAGAGTGAAGACTTATAAGAATAAGATGGTGGAAACTGAAGGAGGAATACTGTACTATGAGATTTAGGGAAGAGGTCAGACAGGGGCTCGGTGGTGGTGAAGTGGTGCTGGATTGATTGGGCAACTACTGCAGAAGTGATGAGGGAGACAGCTAGAAAGGTATTTGGTGTGACATCTGGAAATAGAAAGTAAGCAAAATAGATGTGGTGGTAGAATGAGGAAGTGCAGAAAAGCATAAGGAGAAAGAGGTTGGAGAAACAGCATTGGGATTGACAGAGTGATGAGAAAAGTAGGCAGGAGTAGGATGGGTATCTGAAAGAGTGAAGGGGAAAGTTTATAGGACTGTGATGAGACCTGCGATGTTGTATGTTTTAGAGAAATTGGCCTTGAGTTAAAGACAGGAGGTGGAGCTGGAGGCAGCAGAGCTGAAGATGTTTAGATTTTCATTGGGAGTGACTAGGATGGACAGGATTAGAAACAAGTTTATAAGAGGGACAGCGCATGTAGACATTTTGGGGACAAGGTGAAGGAGGTGCAATTGAGATAGTTTGGATATGTGCAGGGGAGGGACATGGGGTACATTGGTAAGAGAATGCTGAAAATGAAGCCACCAGGAAGGAGAAAATGAGGAAGTCCAAGGAGGAGGTTTATGGATGGGGTGAGGAAAGACATGCAGGTAGTTGGTTTGAAAAAGGCTGATGTAGAGGACAGAGAAGTGTGGAGACAGATGATCCACTGTGGTGACCCCTAACAGGAACAGCCAAAAGAAGAAGAAAAAGAAGAAGAAAAAGCTAATCTAATACATCCCGTACTTCCCACACAGGCCACTCAGGTGAATGCTCTCTTCAGCTACAAACTTTAATACTGCAACTTTGCCTTAGGCAGGTCCGTCCCTTTTAAATAAAATAGATTATGCATATAAATTTTATCATCTAATATGTGTGGTGAAATGACTGAGGGGGGAACCTTGAGAGGAACCAGACTCAAAAAGGGGAAGTCTCATCTGGGTGACCCTGAATATCCATTTATTACAGTTTCATCATTGCTGAGGTTAATAACTTTTCACTGAGGAACACACTAAATGGAAGGTGGTATCTCAGTAATTAAGGCAATGGGCTCTGGATCAAAAGGTCACATGTCTAAATCTCAGCACTACCCAGTTGCCACTGCCAGGCCCTTCAAGCAAGGCCCTTGACCCCCAACAGCTCAGTTCTATAATCGCTTTGTATAAGGGTATCTCCCAAATGCCATAAAGCTAAATGTAAAACTGTTCAGGTAACTGTGTACCAAATCCAGTGTAGCAAACTGTTTATATTAGTTTTTCAGACGTTTGATCATCATTTTATGAATGTTAAATGTTAATATTGACCAAATCAGGAGAGATTGTAAAGAATAAAATAAAAATGTTCATAGAGTATGGCAAATTAGAGCAGAGCAAGAGGAATAAAACACTTTTAAATGAGCAGTTATAACATAATCAGCTTCAGAGTAGTGATTTCTCTGTTTTCCACACCAATTCAATTCAGTGTATTTTTATCTGTATAGCACTTTTAATAATGTACATTGTCTCAAATCAGCTTTACACAGATAATGCGGTGATAAAAAATTGTTATGAACAAGCCGGTGGTGAATGTAGCAAGAATAAATTCCCCAAGATGGCATAAGGAAGAAACCTTCAGAGAAACCAGAAACCCATCCTCATCTGGGTGGCACTGAATGTCCATGTATTACAGATAAAACATGTTGAGGTGTGCAGTGAAGGTGAGCAGATGCAAACAGGGGTCCTGTGTCAGTGAAGCAGACTGTTGGCATTAACAACATTCCAAATACATCCTCAAAGCTCCCGTGTTGCTTTGTAATTACATGGATCTCTAGGGTGTTGATTTGAAACTATCTCCAGCTGCAGAGAGTCACCTCCAATCGAGGAGAACACCATCCAGAGGCAGGTCGGGACAAAGCTGACAAATGCGAGGAAAGGAAATAGGCAGGAACAGTGGTCATTCATGCCTAAGGAGCATGTTTAACTTGAACCAAACGGAACACAGACATGAGGATTCTCTGGGATAGGAGACGATCCACCACACCACTGTCAACAAACCTAAATGAACGTGTGAGAGTGAGGGGACGACAGCATACAAATATCCCAGTTCACCAAACACTGTACATCCAGGATGCCTGCTCTTTTACCTAAAAAAAAAAAAATCTACTGATAAAAGACTTGACTAATGAAATATGTTTTCAGCTCTTACTTGAACTCTGAGACTGTGTCTGATTCTCGAACACTGATTGGAAGGCTTTTCCATAACTGTGCGGTTTAAAAGAGAAAGATCTGCCCCCTGCTGTAGTCTTCATTATTTGAGGTACCAACAAATAGCCTGCACCTTGTTATCTAAGTAGGATTAGGGAGATCATATTGTTGGTACAGAAGTTCACTCAGATATGTGGTGTTTATACGTCAGTAGTAGTATTTTATATCAATGTGGGATTTAATTGGAAACAGTGTAGACTGATTAAAACAGGGTTGATGTCATATTTTCTAGATCTAGTGAGGACACTTATGCTGCATTCTGAACTAACTAAAGCTTATTTATGCACTTACTCCAACACCCAGACAGTAAAGCAGTTACAGTAGACTAATCTAGATGCAACAAAAGTTTTCCTGCATCCTGTAATGACATCATATTTCAAATTTTAGCTAAATTTCTAAGGTGAAAGAATGCTGGTAATATTATTCATGTGAGTCTTAAAGGAAATAATAGAGTCAATAATCACACCAAGGTCTTTGACTGCTGTACACACTGAAACAGAAACACCATCCAGAGATGGTCGTAATTGGAAAGTTTGCTTCTAGCTGCATGTGGTCCTAGTAGAAGTACTTCGGTTTTATCCAATTTGAGCAGAAGGAAGTTATCAAGCATCCACTGTCTAATGTCCTTTACACACTCCCCAACATTGTTAAGCAGATCTCTCTCATCTGGCTTTACTGAAATATCACCCAGAGGCAGCATGTATAAAGAGAAAAGCAGTGGGCCTAAGACAGATCCTTGTGGAACACAAAACTTTACCTCAAAGAGTGTGTAGAACTCACCATTTACATTAACAAACTGATAGCGATCAGCCAAATAAGACCTGAGCCAGGAGAGAGCTGTTCCCTTTATTCCAACAACATTCTCTAGTCTTGCAAGCAGGATAGTGTGATCAATGGTGTCAGAAGCTGCACTAAGGTCGAGCAAAACAAGTAAAGAGACAAAACCCTGATCAGAGGCCAATAACAGGTCATTTACCAATTTAACCAGCGCCGTCTCTGTGCTACGATGAGGCCTCAATCCTGACTGATACATTTAAAATATGTAATTCATAAAGTAGATGTGAGCAGAACTGCTGTGCTACAAGCTTTTCCAAAATATTGAAGATAAAGGGGAGGTTTGATATTGGAATATATTTGGACAGCTGACATGGGTCAAGTTCAGGTTTATAAATCAGGGGGTTAATAAACATGCACTACCTATTGATGGTGTGCATGTGAGTGCAGTGCTTTTATTTCCTGTTAATTTTGCTACCGTGCTGAATAAAAATCTAGGATTATGCTTGTTATTTTCTATGAGGGTGGAAAAATATGCTGATCAGCAGCACTAAGAGATTTTGGTTTAACGCCATTTATATTCCAATTTCCGAATGGTCTGTTTTAAGGTGCATGTATGATCATTATACCACCATGCTAATTTTTTATCCCTGATCATTTTTGTTTTAAAAGGAGCTCCATCATCTAAAATGTAAGTGAACGTTGATTCTAGGCATTCAGTGGCCCAGTCGAGCGATGCGGGGTCAGACGGAGATCTAATATATTTTGAAAACTCGATTATTGACCAAACTAGCTGCTGTAGTTGATGTTAATGTATGCTTAACATGGCATTACGGTAACATGGCGAGGTACTAATTCTATGAAACCTGCAAATTCTTTAAATTCACCACACAGCTCTGTCACTGATTTACACCCCTCTAAAAACACACCCTTAAAAGTATTATTATTTATTACATACCAGCTCACAACATACTCACTCCAAAACAGATATATAATCCTGTAACCTTAACTTCGATTTCAAATGTTTGAACAAATAGCACATATTTTTAGTCTTTCACTATCCCTGAATAAATCCCAGAACAGCAAATAGCCTGCTACATTGTCTTCTTGATATAATATACTTCCACTGCAGCAAAGCCATTAGATCCAGAGAGAAAATAAATCACGGTCGTAACCAGGCCAAAACTCGCAGCTTGCAGAAAGATGCTGAACAAGAACGTCGGGCCTCTGTAATCTTAATCCCTTTCTGTTCTAATTTAACACGACTTTTATCCTCCTTTTGTGTTTGTAAAATGAACTAATTAGACAGCATGTGGACGTCCAGCAGGACAGCAGGGTGGCAGTGCCATCATCGCAGTGTTCTGAGAGAGGATGGACAATCCCTGCTGCTTACAACAGTGGGAGCTCGCTGACTTTGTCTGCAGGCAGTTGGCAGTCAGATATTCATTTAAATAACAAGAGTTTTTGAACAGAAACACTTGTTCTATTGGGAAAAGTTTCGGTGTAGAAATCCTGGGAACACTTCAGCATAAGGGTACTTAATTGATCATATACTAATCGCTAATGCTTAGTTTGTAATTAGCTAATAGTTAGTTGACTAATGTTTTAATTAGGAACTAATACATTTATGGCGTTTGGCAGACGCTCTTATCCAATGTGACACATTAATCTCATTCAAACAACTGAGCAGCTATGGGATTAAGGGCCTTGCTCAGGGGCCCGGTAATGGCAGCTTGTTGTAGCTGGGATGGAAACACGTAACCTACATATCCAAAGTCCTATGCCTTAACAACATAGCTCCCACCTCCATGGACTGAGGATGGATTCATATAACAGTGGTAAGTGTAACTATTCATTTTAATAAATGTTTATTTGTATAGCGTTTTAATAGTAGACATTGTCTCACAGCAGCTTTACACAAATACTATTCATATTAGTTTATGTTTTGTTCAGTCCAGCATATGATAAATGTGGACTGTTGGCAGAGGTGGAAGGTCTTCTTCTTATACTACTTCTTCTTTTGGCTTCTCCCTTTAGGGGGCGCCACAGCGGATTATCCGTCTCCATACCCCCTGTCCTCTACATCTGCCTCTTTCAACCCAAGCATTTTGGAAACTACTACTGCACTGATTGATTGATGCTCGGAGAACAAACATGCACAAGATTAAAAATAAACTTAAAGCAAAATGCCCTTGAAATGAAAGTTGTTTAATGCATGTGAATTCCGAATCTGCGTCTCATTATCATTAATGCCATTATAACAAGATTTTTAATTTTTTTTGCTGCAAAAGTGCATAACTCACATTAGACTCAAGTCATGAACTGTAGTGGGTTTTTTATATTTTATAAATTGTTATTACATTTTAATTTGTGAAGGTGTTCCTATAATTAAAAATTTTTTTTTTTAGATTTATCTCTCCTCATCCAATAGACTACACTGCAATCCCCCACCCAACCCCCCACTGGTAACTTAACATGTTAAATTACATTAAAGTAACTATTTTAATTTGAGTAGAATATTTTATTACTCTTTCTACCTCTGACTGTTGGTTGGCTTTAAAAACCAACAGCCCAATAGACTACACTGCAATCCCCCACCCAACCCCCCACTGGTAACTTAACATGTTAAATTACATTAAAGTAACTATTTTAATTTGAGTAGAATATTTTATTACTCTTTCTACCTCTGACTGTTGGTTCCCTGTAAAAACCAACAGCAAATGTATTGCATGCTCAGGAATACCACACTAATAAAAACGATTCGGATTCAGATATGTATCATGTGTTAATAACAACCACAAACACTTCATATTAACATGTTTGTTAGTTAAATGCATTGACACCTTAATTTACACCTGGAGTTTAACTTTATCAAAGTGACTCCTTAATAATTAAACTAAAAAGTCTATTGGATATTCAGATCCACCATATTGGATCTGAATGCCATCGACTTACATGCATATCAATCACTCTGATTACTAATTAAACTAACAAACAGCATCCTGTTCCACATTTAGTTCCATTTGCTGTTATGCCCAATGTCTATAAAGCCCTATTCGGACGGGACTAGTTTTACAGGGGTTCGTTAGAGAAATTTCTGTTTCACAGACGTACTTTGTGATTTTAATTCGGTCCGAATCTGCCATGTCTGTCTTTCTCTCACACGACCTCTGTAAAAATTACAGAGCAAATTACCTACTGTTTTTCAGCAAACTCGGCGCTCCTCTGTTAATTCTAATCCCGTCCGAATGCGAATGTCTGTGATTGCCGAAAATGTTTTTTTCAAAACGTGTTTTCTTGTGTGCTTTGGTCACCGTGAACTGCAGTACTAATCTTAGCGTGCCGGTATTCAAGTTTCTGCCTAGTCCATATATGACCAATCCACGCATCCTGGACATGTGGTCTTGTGCAACGCCCACATGTAAAACTCCGTAATAAACATGAAGATGTTAGTCCCGTCCGAATCCATACATGAAATGACAGACGTCGGCTGAAAAAAATTCTAACTCAAACGTCGTTTGGAAAACTAGTCCCGTCCAGATAGGGCTTAAGACAGATAATCGAGTGGGAAGGTTAAGATGCTGATTAAAAGGTGATGAGCTCAAAAACCAGCACCACCAAGTTGCCACTGTTGGGCACTTGAGCAAGGCCCTGAACCTTCAAGTGCCCAGTTGTACAAAGAAGATAACTGTAAGTTGCACTGGATAAGGGTGTCTACAAAATGAAAATCGAGAAGTGAGGTTGTTTGTACGTATAACACGAAATCTAAATGTGAAGTGAGATGCTCAAAAAGTGTCCACAAACTTTAATCCATATAAGTATGTTATGTATCTAATTACTCTGAAACTCATTTTTTGATCCGTTACAGGTCAAGTTTCACATCTTCAACTGTGAAAATTCATGCTTTCTCAGGCTGATAAGGATGACTTAAGCTCCTGATGCTCTCCTGCAGCGAGCTGTTGTCTGCCCCTGCTTTGTTGAACATTTCACTGGCAGCCTGATGTATTATTCATCCCAACAGGTTAGCAGCAGGATTAGTGCTGCCAGTGCCAGTTTTCTCTCTGTCCACAGCATTGCGCCCTAGGCTTAATGATGCTGAAAAGCCACAATTCCTAATGGGAGGAGAGCAGCTGCACAGCAGCCTCAGGCCCAGAAAAAACTCCATTTTGCTGGCTCTTTGTTTTAGTTTAATCACCAATCAGGGGGGCTGAGAAGATCATACCGATGCGGCACGCTTATCTTCTATCTAATGATAAAATCTCTCTCCTCACGGGCATCAGCGCCGCTACCAACCATCCAACCCATCCAGTATATTCTCTATCTAATGCACTTGATCAGCAGGGTTCCTCCGAAAGAAAGGCTGATAAAGCTAATAAACCTCCCAATGGCCTTGTCTCTTGAATAATCACCCACCTGAATGAGGAAAATGGTCATGTTATTCCTAATGCAATGTGATATCACTAATGCAGGCTGATGCCAGATGGCATTTACGGTATTTATGCGGGGAAGAGGGCCATCTCTGCGATGGGGCTTGTTGTATTTAACAGCCGACAGGCCTCGTGATGGCTCACATCAATCATGAAGGATGGTCCAAATTTGATGTGTCCCTTGAGCTGGCTCAAACAGAAACATCAGCATGTTCCAGGAAAAGAATGATGGAAACTGCCAGGACGGTCTTTAATGAAGCTTTTTTTTGCGTACAGCTAATTGAAATCCGCAACACAGATGTGATGTAATGGGCTATTTCAATAAAAAAAGAGCTGAGAGGAGAGAAAACACTGATGCGTACGTCAGAACTTTTTGGCTCCGATCATTAGGAGGAAGACAGATTGGTAATCGGGAGCCAAGCGTCGCCTTCATTATTTAGAGCTGGATTAGAAAAACAGATGGTTACTTTGTTCGATTTTTTGGAAAACAAGGATTTGGAAATGCTTTTTGCAAGCAGCTCAGTTGCACACACATGCGATAACTGATCTAGTTTTTAACCTTAGAAACACCTAACAACAATCTGCCCCACAGCAAGACCAATAAAATGTGTACTGCTCTGAAACGCTAAATAAAATTCGGTGTTTGTGCTACAGAATAGTATTTATCTCTCTTCTTGATTGAGTCAAATCAAGTTCACCTTTATTTGTACCAGTGATTGAGTGGTAAATCAGTGCTAACTTCAGTTGAAAGTTGGGCCCCAAGCCTCACTATATCACCATGCTGCCACTCTTGGGCCCTTGAGCAGGGCCCTTAAATGGAAACGTGACAACTAAAAAGCCTTCCTCTATTTTTAACATGTCACATGTACAGTTTTTTACATGTCACATGTAGTTTACAGCACAGTGAAATTTTTTCTTTGCATATCTCAGTGATGTTAGGAAGCTGGGTTCAGAGTGCAGCTTTAGCCATGATACAGAACCCCTGAAGCATTAGGGGTTAAGGGCCTTGCTCAAGGGCCCCAAGAATGTCAGCTTGGCAATACTGGGGCTTGAACCTCCGTCCTCCTGATCAATATTTAAGTTATATATATATATATATATATATATAGCAGAGGCCCTTATCCTGAGCGACATAGATCTGAGCAGTTATGGGGTTAGGGGCCTTGCTAAGGGGCCCAGGAGTGGCAACTTGGTGTAGGTGGATTTTGAACTGATGACATTTAAATCCAAAGTCCAATGCCTTAACCACTAAGCTACCACCTCCCTCAGTACACCAGAGCCTTAACCACTGAGCTACTCCTTTCCCACACAACTGCTCTATGGACCTGCCTGACCCATAATGCCCTTCTTCTGGATGGAATTCTTATCAACTGGAAACCCCTCACTGCTGAGGATGGTTCACATAAACAGCCTGGAGATAATTAAGATCACTGAGGATAGATTCACTCAAGAAGCATGGAAATGGATTCGGACTGTATTAATATAAACAGCTTGCTCTATTGGCTTAGGGCTGCAATTATGACAGAGCTTTGCATTCAATTGGTCATCAGTCAACAGCTGATAACATAATGTCCGTTTGCACTGTCCTGTTTTGTCCTGCACTGTTTGTACTCGGTGTCACATGGTGCATGTTATGTGGTGAGGACAACTTTTTTTTAATTCCTTAACTTTGTTAACCCTTAACTGTGTTGTGTTATGTAGCTCTTTATTGTGTAATGTAGCTCTGTGTTATATTATGTAGCTCTGTGTTGTGTTACATTGCTCTGTGTTCTGTTATGTAGCTCTGTGTTCTGTTACGTTGCCCTGTGTTGTGTTATGTAGCTCTATGTTGTTTTATGTAGGACCAGGCTTCACAGTGTCCTGCATCAGATATATATGGTTAAAATGACAGTAAAAGCTTATTGACTTGTAAATAAAATCCAATAAAAACAATCGTGTAATTCTTTAATTTAAGAACATTGTAATTGTTGGCAAATTGCTGCCAAAAATATTACTTTTTGTTGTTACCTATAAGCAGTTGTACAGTATTTCTGCAGTAATATTGTGTTTTAGTGACTGGAAGACTGTAAAAAAGACCCCACCATCGACTTTTTTATGCAGTCATTTGCAAACATCCAGAGCCACAAGATCGTTTTTGTTCAAAGAGTAATTTTACTAAATTAGGATCCCCCCCACAAAAGCAATGTTTCCTACGTGGCACAATCCCATTCCGTCGCTTTAATTACCAGACTGCATGTTAAACGATGAGCAGAATCAGTGCTTCTGTGACACCAGCCCCTTGCAGTGACACCAGGCAGCTATGTAGTGTGTCGAAGGCTTAGAGCTTCACGGTACACACCCTCCGCAGGAGCAAGAGGGAGAATGCGGGACGGCATGTGTGTAAATAACGCTGACCAAATCTAAATTTCGACTTAGGACTCATCAGTTATTGGACATTCATGATGCTGTTTTTGTGTATGAGTATTTATATATCTCTTTATTCATATGTAATGATTTTTAGATAGAAATAACAAGAAAGTACACTTTTTTAGGTAAATATCAATAAATACTGACTTGTGGGGCCGAAAACAATTCACGATGCAATGCAATGGAGCAGAGTTTGATCATTTTTCTAGAACAAAATATCCTAAAACATTCTGTTCCTCAAATACTACAGCAATTTGCCAATATTCAGATTGATTAATTTATTAACATTTTTTTTAGCTATGATTAAAATCTAGTTACATTTAATGTAAGTAGGGACGGATAAAGAGGCAGCTTAGTAGTTGGACTTTTAATCAGAAGGTTGTAAGTTTAAATCCCACCACAACTAATCTGCCACTGCTGGGCTCTTGAGCAAGGCCCTTAACCCTCATCTGCTCAGTTTGGTGAATATTTTAAGTTGTAAATAAAATGCTGTAAATTTACTATCGTGGAACAGTAATATAGACAGAAGTATTATGGCACCTGAATTTTTCCATCCATATGTAGTTCTTCCTTAAACTGTTACCACAAAGTACCCATAACCCAGTACACATAACACACATCGCATCATAACCTTGTGCTCTAGAACATCTGATCACATGCACATTATCAACTTGTGCCGTTAATCTCATGAACAGCAGCTATGCTAATTCCTCTCCACTGCTTCTCTTTCTCTCCCCATCCCGAGACACCCTAAAGTTTGGCCAGCTCCAGTCACCTCCCACCTCGTGATGATTACGGACCTTTGAAGAAGTAGATGCCGAACTCACAACCATCCCGAACCATCTAGAGACGTACCAGTGCCATTTGGATCCCGCTACATGTGTGGAGTTTTGACATTGGACCTCCTGGAGTGGTAAAGGCTCTGGCATGGAGAAGCTGATGCTGGATCTGTGGTGATCACAAATGCTGAGCTCATAAAACTAGGATCTACTAACCATAAAGACTGTTTAAGACTGCAGAAAGAACATCACTTATAATCTTATACTCCAGTACTCATGTTAGTTCTCACTCTCCAGTGTTCTGTATTGTTGAAAGATTTATGATCAAACTCTTGATGTCACCCAGATGAGGATGGGTTTCCCTTTTGAGTCTGGTTCCTCTCAAGGTTTCTTCCTCATAACATCTAAGGGAGTTTTTCCTTGCCACAGTCGCCATGGCTGCTCATCAGGGACAAATTCACACCATTCACCTTCACTGTTGATTTCTGTAAAGCTGCTTTGAGACAATGTCTGTTGTGAAAAGTGCAATACAAATAAACTTGACTTGACAAAGTTGGAGGCACACAATTGTATAGAATGTCTTTGTATATGGTAACAAGAAACTTTCCATTCATTTGAACTAAGAGACTCAAACCTGTTCGATCCTGACAATGCCCCTGTGCATAATGACCACTCCATAAAAAAATATTCTTTAGATGGTTTGGAGTGGAAGATCTTGAGTGGCCTGCTGTAAATCTCTAAACCACATCCCTACTGAACACCTTTGGGATTAAGGTAAATGCTGACTGCACACTGCCTGACTTCACTAACACCCTTCTCCACAGAATCTAGTGAAACATCTTCTCAGAAGAGTGGAGGATATTACACCAGCAAATGTTGACTAAATGTGAAAAGGAAAATTTTCTGATCAGATGTCCACAGACTTTTGTTTGTATATTGTAATAAGACAAAGATGCAGTGTGTGATGTTGCTAGGAAACTGGAATGCCTCTATTCTTTAAATAAACACCAGATTTGTTTTTAATGCCTGGTTAAATGTTTGTAGTTATTTTTACACATACTGTATGTTACAAGTGTTTTCAGGGTTCGAACTATGGGTTTAATCGTATCAGATGTTATGTGAGAGTTTGAGAAAAGCACAGCTTTTATCGATTTGAATGATGAACAGTGTGACATCTGATGTCAGTTTATTTTAACTGATATTTAAGTTCATAATGAAAATTTTATTTAAAATTGGAGGCAAATGATAAAAGACAGAAATATGATCAAAATATTTACTTAATGACTTAATAATTTCATCTTATCATATCATATCATATCGTCTAATTCTATTTCATGCATTCAGAGTTATTTACAGTTAAAGAGTTGGATTCTTATGCATAAAAAATGTACAAAAAAACTATTTGTACGTACTGTGGAGTATTTCTGTGGCAAATACCCTCCTTTTGGGTTCGTCTAAATTTTAGTTTTTTCGAGCATGGCTCTTTATGACATTATGAAGAGTGGAATTCCTTGTATAAGCATTTCATTCGCTTGCACACAGTAACCAGAGTGAGAGTGAGAGCTGTTCTTCATTCCGGAAGCGTCAGCAGCACTGCACAGGTCTCGTGTGAAAAAAAGGTCTCCAAAGATGTGTGTTTTTGGATGTGAGGGAAGGGGAAACTTGTTCAGTGTTTACTTTATACACCCACCAGGCATATCATTATGACATTATAACATTCTGAGTGGTGAACTGAAGAACACTGATGATCTCTTCATCATGGCACTTGTTAGTGGGTGGATTTATTTATTAGGCAGCAAGTAACATTTTATCCTCGAAGTTGATGTTAGAAGCAGGAAAAATGGGCGTAAGGATTTGAGCGAGTTTGATAAATTGTGACGTCTAGACGACTGGATCAGAGCGTCTTAAAACTGCAGCTCTTGTGGGTTGTTCCTAGTCTGCAGTGGTCAGTATCTATCAAAAGTGCTCCAAGGAAGGAACAGTGGTGAACCGGCGACAGGGTCGTGGGCGCCCGGGGCTCATTGATGCACGTGAGGAGCGAAGGCTGGTCCGTGTGGTTCCAACAGAAGAGCTCCTGTAACTCAAACTGCTGAAGAAGTTAACACTTTAACTCTTGATGGGTCACGACTGTTTTGGTAGCAAAAGGGGACCAACACAATATTAGGAAGGTGGTCATAAAGTGACTGATCGGTGAGTCGTTGTTATGGCCGCTGTTGTTTCTGATTATCAATTTCGGACTCTTATTCTGAAGCGACTGTATCTGATTGTCAGCTATAGCACATACAAATTTTTTGTTCCTGTTTTATTTACAGCGATGTCACAGCTTGTTGATGATCACTACGCAAAAGCAGCGGGTGCTTGCGACTCCGCTCACGCCATGCCTCTAGGAGCTCATCTGTTTTTTAGAAAAGAAATGTGCAAATCTGTATTTTTATATAAATCTGATAAAACTAAAGACCCTTCAGAGATATTGAGGATCCAACACTACTTTATAGGTACTCAAGATTAACATGAGATTGGCTGAAACTTCTGTGTGTCTTCTGCCCTCTTTAAATATTTGTGTTCATTAAGCACTAATTTTGTTCTGGGGATGTGCGTACGTAGTAGTGTCTACGATACACTGTACTACCAATGCTATACGTCATTAATGCAAATATTAATCAACAATATAGCTTCCACTATCAGGAAATTCTAAAATATTAATTTGATCTTGCACTTGATTTTCTTTGCATTTTAATATAGATTTTGCATTGTTATATTATTTCATTAATTATTGAGTAATTCAATGTATTTATTTATTTTAAATAAAACACTGACCTTGTATTAAATACACATATATTCTATGTACACATTATGGGTATTCCTACTGGCTTTATAAACTTTTTCAGTCAATTGAATAATTGTAGAAAAATGCAAACATTTCAAAATGCAAGGAAAAAAATGTGGATCAAATTGATAATTTCCTGAGAGTAGAAGCAATTTCATTAATCAGTCAATGCAGAAATTTTATATTTCAGTGGTAATATTCCAACAATTCTACAATCGAAGTTAAAGGAAAAAACTCTATTTCCTCCTTAGTGCTTGTTAAAACTGCAGAACCACAAACATGTATTTTTGTTTAATTGAATATCCCAATAAAATATACCAAATACCAGTATGTGTATGTTTTGGAGTGGTTGTCTAATTAGTTGTATCTATAAGTTGTTGTATGCTGTAGGACGTTATTAGCGAAGCGATGAACTCGATAAGTTGCACGACGTTCCAGCAGGCGTACGCAAGCCTCAAAAACTGACTCTGACAGAATCAGGGCTCCTTCATGCCTGCTGTTTCTCATCAGTGTCATCGTTCGGCTGCCAGTGTCTCATGTAATTCAGTTTCCCCTGAGCTGCGCTGCGAATCTGTAAGCTGCTGCTGTAACGTAAAAATATGTAAAGCCCAGAGACTAAGCTCGACATGCCAACCCTCCTTATCGCACCCAAACCGGGCGTGCGAAATCAACACGCTAGATTGATTCATTTACAGCCGAGATGAATGGCATTTAACCCTGCTTTCCTGAATCGGAGCGAACGCTGTCCTGTGACGGATTGCAGCGAAATTCTCGACGTGGCATTTTAAAAATGCTGAACTATTCGTCATTGCGGAAAGCGAACGAAATATTGCACTGTAGGTTATGTAACACGTTGATTTGTGTAGCCTGGTGAATTCTTTCACACGAACAGGACCTGCGTCTCTCAGGGTCGCTCACGGCTGCACTTAAAGCTGATGAAAGCCGGGGCCGAATTCATATCCGACTGTTGCACGGTCAATCGATAAGCACTTCCACAGCACCAGGTCCATCAATCTTTTCTCGGCGAGACTCAAATCCACAGATCAGCTTTGATTCCAGGAGCTAAATACTGATGAAGTGAAAAGGGAAATGTGTTATTTTTTTAAATAGAGTATTTTAGGGTTTGAGACATAAAAAATAGAGTGAATCAGAGAGGGAGAGTAGGAGGAAAGATTGAGATAGTTGAACAATTCAGGCAGATCAAATTCTGCATTCTGGCCCAAATTCATCCTGTTGGATTCTGGATCTAATCTGAAAGAGACAGATGGTTTTAGCTGGTGAGATTTCATAAAGTCAAGCAACTGCAGACTGGTGTTGTGATGGCAATCCAAATGTTTGGATCACTGGATGAAATGCAGGGAAGAATACAAAAGGAAGGTTTGCATGTGCTTTCTGAAAGTTTTCAACTTTCTCCAATTTAATTCAACATAAACAATAAAAAAAAATTCACTTGTTGAAATGGAAGCCACTGACTACCAGACTTTTCTGATATTGTAAGCACTTTTGCCTCGCACCTCTGATTTTGGGAGTTTGAATCCTGCCTCTGTGGAATTTGCATATTCCCCCCGTGCTTTGGGGGTTTCCTCTGGGTACTCTAGTTTTCCTCTCCCTTTCCAAAGACATGTATTGTAGGCTGAGTGGTGTGGCCAAATTGCCTGGATTTGTGTGTGTGTTTGTGTGCCCTGAAATCGCTTGGCACTCTTGGTATATCCTGTGCCCTGGGTCCTGAATGCTCTTGGATCTGTTGGAAAAGTGGAAAAAAAAAAGTAGATGAACTATTTTGCTGACCAAATCCCTAAGCTTATGTAAACTATACAGTATACAGTATAGAAGTGAGTCAGTAAGTCAAACATAGATTAATGAATTTACATTAATACACTCGGAATCCATTGCATCTATCGGAAAAGAGGGCGGGGCTTCCAGGCTGGTCGGTTGATATTTCTGAGTTATAAACTCTCACATAATTTTTTTATAAGGTTTTTTCACGTCACGTGTACTTCACAGCAAAGTGTTGATTTTCATATCCCAATGATGCTAAGAAGGATTAGGGGCCTTTTTTAAGGGCCCAAGAGCAGCAGCTTCTTGATAATAGGACATGAACCCCCGGCTTTCTGATTGGTAATCCAGAGCCTTAACTACTGAGCTACCACTTCTTCAAAATGAAGAAAAAGAAAATCACTTTTAGTGTTCCGAATTCAAAAGTGTAACGGAAGACAATATATATATATAAATATTAAAAAAAAGTTTGAGGCACTGAGTTAAATGCAAATAAAGACATAATGCAATAATTAACATGTTTACATGTGGAAACCGAGGAGACCAATTGCTGAAGTTTTGGGAAAAGAATGTTGTCTCATATATCTGATACAGGATTCTATCTGCTTAACAGTTCTGGGTGTTCTTTGTTGTCTTTTTTGTTTTATGATGCACTCTATATATATTTATGTAGGGGGGAGGGGGGTGTCTGAATTTCTGAAAACATTTACATTTTAAGCGTTCTGTACATCCATGTACATATTTATGTTGTTCTTGCTTCTGAGAACAAAACGTATCATTGGCTTGTCCACATATATCATTTGAAAGCCGTGAACCTGCTGTGTAAAATACAGAACTATCCATATAAAACCACTAAACCTAAACAAAAAAGTGTTACTCATACACTCTGATCTGCATGCAGTTTATATATTTTCCCCCAAATAAGCCCTGGTTATTAAGCAGTATATCAGACTCAATATCTAGTCTTCAAGCCTTGATTGGAATCTCATACCAGAAGCACACACTGCCAACTTTCTGGTGAAAAAAAAAGAAGAAGAAAACTTGACTGTTTGGAGATGAACAGTTTCTTGAATGCTAATAACGGTGCACATATTGCAGAGGAAATCAGCCCACACCTACAGCACCTCTCCGGGTCGCACCTTCTCTGCATGTGTAAGTGTGGAAGTCTTTCCCCGCTCTGTGCTTCTGGAGCTAGGAAACAGCCCGGCCGCTGAACACACACACTGCATATGGTTTGCATCTATTACACCAGCATGCATGCACAGTGCTGAGAAAACATGCAGCCCTCATTTACACAGCAGGACACAAGGCTCATTTAACCCACACAACCAAAATCATTTCCACCAAGTAGATTGTGTTGCAGCCTGGGAAAAGCTTTCACAAGCGGATTTTACCTTTTTTCTGTAATTTTTTATTGTGAAAACTGTCTGAACTGAAATGCATTTGTCCTGTGAAAAGGATATTGGCACATAAATGATCTGAAAAGTACTAAACATTTATTTAATTGCTGTTTAATTTAATATGCAATTAATCCCATATACAAATTGTATTTTTTCTATAGTTAAATCCTCACTTATTAATATATTGAACATTGTCTGGTTTTCTAATTGTGTGCACTGTATTTTGTGCGATCCGATTCGATTCGGATCAATATAATGCTTTTTAATACAATAGAATCTTCTAACACATGACTCTTTCATAATCATGCCTCTGTAGTGCAAAAAAAAAAAAGGAAACAATATTAAATAAAACCAGATGTTCTTTTTCTGTTGTGTGTGCAGGAAGTTACAGCTCTACCTCTGCCATGTTAATCTGTATTCTATGTAACTCTCAAGACGCGCCTCGGCATCCGTAGTGTTGCGATACGTCGTATTCATGAGGCGGCAATGGTGCTTAGAGAACGCGCTCGAAAAACGAGAAGAAATCAATCTACATATCAAATACTGGTCACAAATTATTGTTCAATTTATAAAGAATAAAGGTATAGTGCATCTATTAAACAATTATTTAGAAATAAATGTTCTTTCTACAGATGTTAAAAATGATGCATTACTATACAAAAGCTAAATTGTATATGATGCATACTTTTTAAAATCAATACATCACATCGATAACTTTTATATACTGTACATACATATACACAGAAGTATTGTATTAGATCAGGTAGAATTCATTTTTCCCTTCATTTATACTAGGAGACATAAACCTGCTCCAGCATGCCAATGTCCCTGTGCACAAACTCCATTAAGGTATTATTTACATTAGTCGTCCCCAACCCCCGGGCCGCGGACCAGCACCGGTTCGTGGGTCAATTGGTACCGGGCCGCACAGAAAGAATACATAACTTACATTAAGTTATGTAGTCTTCTCAAAGGGGCTCTGGCAACTAACACATAATACATTACCGCTAAATTCAAACCCCCAAGCTAGAAAAATAAACAAAAACAACACAGTGGATTCACAATTATAATTATTTTAGAAATAGAAATTATTTAGAAAATATCAGTTTTTTGCCGGTCGTATCATTTTCATTTGTTGTATTTACATTATTTTTACTAAGACTTTTGTGGGTGAATGAGCACAAATCTACACAAGTACACTTCAAAATCTAGTGGATCATCTTCCCAGAAGAGTGGGGGACTATATCTTGAATGTGATGTAAAAAAGGATCACATACCTACCCCATAGTCAGAGGTGGCAAAAGTACACACATCCTTCACTGAAGTAAATGTGCAGATTCTAATTTTAAAAGAAGGTACTGACTAAATTTTTTACTCAAGTTAAAGAAGTTTGAAGGCTGAACATCCACCATATAAAAGACAAGCAGAGAAAAGATGATGATCATGTGATCAGGCATGTTTCCATCACTGACTCCCTCTGTCTCATCCACGTTAACCCCAGACTTCTTGTTGCCTTCTGCCTGCTCATTGTGAGCTTCAGAAACTAGCCCACATCTGTGGTGTGTGAGAGCCAGGAAATGATACCCCAGTAATAGATTGAAAAAGACACACAATGACAAAAAAAATAAAGTAACGATCTGGCTATAGTTCTACCGCATACAGTATATGCAATGGGATCAATGTAAAGTAATAATTAGATTAGATTAGATTAGATTTAACTTCATTGTCATTGCACATGTACAAGTACAAGGCAACGAAATGCAGTTTAGGTCTAACCAGAGTGCAATAACAGCAAGTGCAGGATATACAGTTTACATGAGTTACATAAATTAAATTAAATGGTAATTTAGGAGTAATTTACAAATGTGTATGTACAATGAACATAATATACAGATGGCTAATACTATAAACTGAAATTTACAGAGGGATATGTGCTGTAAAAAAAATATATGGCTATTACTATAAACAGTAATTTACAAATGTGTATGTACTATAAACATAATATATAGATAATTATATATGTACTATGAACATAATATACAGATGCAAAAAATGGAAGTGTCATGTTAAACTCTTTAAATCAAAATATTCACAAACTTTATGTATTGCATTAACATGGACATTGCATCAATATGTAAAAGCTATATCAACCCCATAATCACTTTTTGGAGTGTTCCTGTAGATGCTTTAGGGAATATAATAAGCCGTTTCTGTATCCGCAGTGAAATTCAGAGTAAAACAATCAACACTCAGTCCTTCTTGAGAAAATTGAGGCTCAAGTTTAATTTAAACTCTGAAAAAAAAAAGAAAAAAGTACAATATTGGCTGTAACTGGTCTGGGTGCATGTGATAAAACTTTAAAACACGAAAACTTTTTTCCCCCTATTTTCGGTCACGAAACAAGGAGCCGCTTGACACTCAATTGGAAAGAAGCGAAAGTGTGTGTGCTGTGATGTGATAGTGTACAGCAAGGTGCTGTGTACCCGAGAGACTCCAGGAACAGAGCTGTGTTCTACAGTAACTTCTATCATTCAGGGCTGAGCAAAGCCTGGAGATACAAAGAGCTCTGAATCCCTCGCACACACACACACACACACACATACGCAATGCAAAACACAGGCCTCGAGGGAGAAACTCTACGGAACGGAACACAGTGTGCTGTGCTACCTGCGCTCGCTCATGATAATCAGGTTTCACACACTCAGAGAAGGACAGCGTCTCAAAGGCAGGAAAAACATAAGACACACTGTTGAGTTTTTTTGAGTTGAAACTAAAACAAAGGGGGAAAAAAAAACATGCTGCATTGTTGCCCAAGCTGGAAATAAATGACAGGCGATGAGGGGGAAGCCAGAGGGGGATGACATTCATTGTGAGAGAAATGATTCGACAATTGGTGGCTTTTATACTTTCTATGTCTTTATTTTGGTTTAGTGAGGAGTTATTAATCACTAGTTATTACAGGTTTGCAATTTTGACTTAGTTTTATTGTTTTTTTTATTTTTTATTAAAAGCTCCTTTTTAGTTATTTGGATTTGTACTTATTATTCAGGTTTTAAGACTTATTAGATTATTAGTTTATAATCTATAAACCATTATTTTATCATTATCTCATTATTTCAAGTTACTCAATAGATTTAACATCACACGTCATAATCTGTCAATAATATGTATATAATCTATCTATCTATCTATCTATCTATCTATCTATCTATCTATCTATCTATCTATCTATCTATCTATCTATATCTATCTATCTATCTATCTATCTATCTATCTATCTATCTATCTATCTATCTATCTATCTGTCTGTCTGTCTGTCTGTCTGCCTGCCTGCCTGCCTGCCTGCCTGCCTGTTTGTCTGTTTGTCTGTCTGTCTGTCTGGTTTAGATCGTTTGGAGTGAAAGATCTTGAGTGGTCCGCTAAAGAACTTTGATCTCAACCCTATTAAACACATTTAGGATGAATATGAACACTGACTGCACCCAAGGCCTCCTCACCTTCCCACCTACATCAGTACCTGTCTTTACTAACATCCTTGTAGCTGTTGAAAACAAATTTCCACAAAATCTGGTGGAACATCTTTCCCGAGGAGTGAAGGTCATTATAACAGGAAATGGAAACTGAATGTGGAACTGAGATGCTCAAAAAGCAACCTCATGGTCAGGTGTCTACAAACATTGGTCCATAGATTGTATGGACAGTATTTTGAATATGTTGTAAATAACCCAAAATAGCAAATCTGAATAAATTTGCAGGTTCATGAATGGGCCAGGTCTTGTTTTTCATCTGATTCTCTTTATTTTCACTTTTTCTTCAAATGCATACATATGGTGATCTACGTAAACAAAGAAATGGCTTAAATTATGTTGAGTTGTATTGTGCACTGAACAAAGAAAAGCGAGCCGAGGTTCATCTCTAATGTGTGTTATTTGTTTGCTGACACGCTTGGCTACTTCTGTTGATTGAAAGTGTTTAATGTAGGAACCTAGACTACGTGAAGAGTAAATAAATTAGCCATTAGAGCAAACCGCTACAGTGAAGTGACAGGTAGATACAGGCCACTCGGTGACATATGCAACTTAGGATTCTTCTTTTATGGAAGAATTAAAAGTTGAGAAAAACCACATTACGAGAGCATTTTTAGTGTATAAATGTTCTGCAGCTTTGAATAAGTGCTTCTGTACCTCACAAATTAACCTAACTACAGTCCGCTCTTCTCACACTATATAGACAGAGACACCTGACCAAGATTGATTTGTGCTTTTTGAGCATCCCAATCCACATTTATTCTCAATTTACTTTTATATGAAAATCTACTCCTATGAGATGTTCTGGGAAGAAGAGAGAGTTGCCTCTAACACAAGGGTGTAAGTAAACTCAGGAACTGCTGTAGGTGAGGTGAGGAATTCATCCCAAGAGTTCAATGCAGTAGGACTGAGCTCAAAACTTAAGATACACTTAAGATCAAGATCTACCACATACGTCCAAACCATGTAAAGTAGATATTTGTGGAGGTGCTGTTTTGTGCACAGGTGCCGGAAATAGGTTTGGGTGTTGCAGTTCCAGAAAAGGGAAGATTTCATTTTACCACATCCAAAGACGTCCTATATGATTGTTATTTTTAGCAGTATTTTCTTAGTAATTAAGGATCTTGTTATTGCTCAGAAGGTGAGTCTGGGAATCTTCAAAACTGCTCCTCTTGTGGGATGTTCCTGGTCTGCAGTGTCTATCAGTATCTAACAAAAGTGCACCAAGGAAGGAACAGTGGTGAACCGGCGACAGGGTCGTGGGCGCCCGAGGCTCATTGATTCACATAAGGAGTGAAGGTTGGTCCGTAAAGGGAAGATTTCATTTTACCACATCCAAAGACGTCCTATATGATTGTTATTTTTAGCAGTATTTTCTTAGTAATTAAGGATCTTGTTATTGCTCAGAAGGTGAGTCTGGGAATCTTCAAAACTGCTCCTCTTGTGGGATGTTCCTGGTCTGCAGTGGTCAGTATCTATCAAAAGTGCACCAAGGAAGGAACAGTGGTGAACCGGCGACAGGGTCGTGGGCGCCCGAGGCTCATTGATTCACATGAGGAGTGAAGGCTGGTCCGTGTGGTCCGATCCAACAGACGAGCTCCTGTAGCTCAAACTGCTGAAGAAGTTCATGCTGTTAATGCTCAATGTTTCAGAACAGTTTTGGCAGCAAAGGAGAGGCGGACGCAATATTAGTCAGGTGGTCATAATATTATGACTGATCGGTTTATCGCCCCGCTTCCTGTATTCAACATGTTGTAGCATTTTATTTTCTCATGCTTCCTTCTACTCCTGCATGTTAGAGAACACTTCTTCTTAACCATGGATTTAGCAGATCAATATAGAAACAGAGAAGATGGCGGCTGTTGTAAATCTCTTCAATTCAGTGTCTGCATGGAGTGTAAGATAGTCTGGATTTATCACTGTAAGCTAGAGGAAGCTGGTGCCACCATGATCAATGCAGTGATTCACTCGAATTCCCTCGGGTGATTATGAATCCACTGTCGAGCCCCTCACAAGCACCAACTAATTTCCAGAGCACTCATACTGTTACTCCAACCCTCTCCCTTAGTGATTTACTATATTCTCAAATACAATATATACGTTTGTGAGAGGATTAAACAGGCTTCTGGAAACTATTGAGATTTAATTTAAGTACGTTCATCTTCACACAGATGCAGCAGAGGTCGTTTTCTGAATAAACCAGTGTCCCCTGGAAGCTGTGTGCTCTGTCTTATCTTACAAAGTTGATAAATCCTGTGGGGTTATCAGGACGTGTGGCTGCCTATGATGATATGACGCATTACTTGAGCCCAAAGCAAACACTGTTGTCTGGGATACCTCACACCCAACTATGGGACACAGGTTTCATCCACTCATAGATGGATATTTTTGGAAATGTATTTCCATCTTGGGGATGGATGGGCTTAAAAATATTATACCCCTCAGATGTTTTTTTTTAAAGCAGCCTTTGTTTTTTGTTTTTTAAATGATGCAGATAGTTCTCAAGGAGTTTAATTTTAATTCCGCATGAACTAGGTGTCTAGTTGTTTTTTTCTGAAGTGCTCTGATCCCTTTAGAGCTTTTAAACTATTATGGAAAGTTAAGCCTACTTGACCTGAGTGTCAATGTTGGAGAGTGGTGTCTATTTTAGTCTCAATAAGCTTGAATTTTTTACTTCTTCTTCTTCTTTTGGCTTCTCCCATTAGGCGTTCGCCACTGCGGATCATCTGTCTTAATACCCCCCTATCCTCTACATCTGCCTCTTCCAATCCAACTACCTGCATGTCTTCCCTCACCACATCCATAAACCTCTTCTTTGGTCTTCCTCTTTTCCTCCTTCCTGGTGGCTCCATCCTCATCATACTCAGCTCCTACTGATATAAAGCTTGCATTTTTTTTTACTAATTCTGCCAAATTTCACCATGATCTTCACATAAACCCCAATTATCTGCTATAAATGCAGGTTTCTGAAGGTTCTCGAATTTTGAATGCAGCATTTGCACCAACATCTAGACTAATTTCCTGGTTTTAAGTACGACCCTAATTCCAAAAAAATTGGGACACTGGGCAAAATGTAAATAAAAACAAAATGCAATGATTTACAAATCTTATAAACCCGTATTTTATTTACAATAGAACATAGAAAACATAGAAAACATATCTAAACAAAAAATTTACCATTTTAAGGAAAAAAAATTATTTTTGATATAATGGATGCAACACATCAAATAGAAGAATTTAGGATCCACAAGCTAAAGTTAGCCAAAGTGACTGTTGATTTGGTCTACTAATATCATATATAAAACAGCGGGTCATCCTTCTCCATACCCCCTGTCCTTTACATCTGCCTCTTTCAAACCAACTATCTGCATGTCTTCCCTCACCACATCCATAAACCTCTTCTTTGGTCTTTCCTTTTCCTCCTTCCTGGTGGCTCCTTCCTCAGGGTTCTTTTGCCAATATACCCCATGTCCCTCCTCTGCACATGTCCAAACCATCTCAAACTCACCTCCCTCACCTCATCTCTTCAGCTCCGCTATGCCACTGTCTCTAAACCATAACATAACAGGTCTTTCCACAGTCCTATAAACGTTCCCTTTCACTTTTGCAGATACCCTTTTTTTACAATTTAATTAAAAATATTAATTTTATTTTTTAGTTGCAAAAACGTTCCCTCTGTAAGAAGCTTTCAAGTCTGTCAAAATTGAACAAGTCTAAACTGAGAAACAAACTACCTGACTATAAAACTCTGAATCTATAAAATATTCTGACTTTGTTAATAAATTTGCTGCAGTCCAATTAAAAAAATCCTTAATTAATGTTTTCTTTGTACTAAAAGTTTCACCAACAAAAACCTATTTGTTGTGTTAAGTTTCTACACTGAACACATTAGTTGTATGAACAAATGAAATTCAGGTAAAGTTTAAAAAATGTGTCAGATTTGTCACTATTACATGTCAGTTATTTGTCATTTTACTTAAAAAAAAATGGTTGTTACATTTATTAACTTTCAATAAGTTAGGCTAACATGTTTTTTAATTAATTTTATTTACTTTAACTATTTGCTCTACAAGTGGGAAACATCACAAGCTTATTTTTTTGTAATATTTCAATTTCAATTTCACAGGTCCTAAGAAACAATTAGACCACAACAACATTGGTTTTCTAAAGTATAACAGCCTTTAAAGAATTGTAGTAATTTTACATAAAAAAGATAATACATAAAAAAATGAATGAATGTGAGGTATAATTAAGCAGCATGCCCCGAAAGGCCGCCGAAATCTATTTATGATATTCAGTATTTTTAAGAAATGGAAAAGGTAACACTAAAACTGGCCTCTATTTTTTGTAAACAACCACAAACTGCTTGAACGTTAGTTCATTAAATAATTGAATAAATAAAGTAATCGAACAACAACATTCTGGTCAATCGCAAACATTCTTCCCAAGGTCTTCCACTGTGCAACTGTCTTCAAATATTGTAATAAATAATTTTATTCAGAAAAGAAAAAAAGAATATTTGTTCAAAATAGGGAGCATGCGACCAAATACTGCAGCACTCAACATTTTCAAATTTAAGTTCGATCAACAAGGGTTTATGTTTTGTGCTTTTGTTCATCCTAAATTTCATTCCATACCGTTTCATTGCTTCGCCTACCTGTGGGTTTTCTGTGTTACTCTTCTTCTTCTTCTTCTTCTTCTTCTTTTGGCTGCTCCCATTAGGGGTCACCACAGCGGATCATCTGTCTCCATACCACCCTGTCCTCTACATCTGCCTCTTTTACACCAACTACCTGCATGTCTTCCTTCACCACATTCATGAATCTCCTCTTTGGCCTTCCTCTTTTCCTCCTACCTGATGGCTCTATCCTCAGCGTTCTTCTACCAATATAATTAATGTCCCTTCTCTGCACATGTCCAAACCATCTCAATCTCACCTCCCTCACCTTGTCACCAAAACATCCCACATGCGCTGTCCCACTAATAAACTCATTTCTAATCTTATCCATCCTCGTCACTCCCAACGAAAACCTCAACATCTTCAGCTCTGCTACCTCCAGCTCCACCTCCTGTCTTTTACTCAATGCCACTGTCTCTAAACCATACAACATCTCAGGTCTCACCACAGTCCTATAAAATTTTCCTTTTATTCTTGCAGATACCCTACTATCACAAATTACTCCTGTCACTCTTCTCCAAACACTCCACCCTGCCTGCACTCTTTTCTTCACTTCACTAACACACTCTCCATTACTTTGCACTGTTGATCCCAGGTACCTGAATTCCTCCACCTTCTCCAGCTCTTTTCCCTGCAACCGCACAACTCCACTGCCCTCCCTCTCATTCACACACATGTACTCTGTCTTACTCCTACTGACTTTCATTCCCCTTCTCTCCAGCGCATATCTCCACCTCTCCAGGCTCTTCTTACGCAACCTGCTCCCTACTCTCACAACGGCTGTTTCTTCTCCCGGTCGGGGTGTCGCAGCGTTACATGTCTCTCTCTCACTGAGGAGGATGAGATGATGGATGCTAGCAAACCTGTGGACTCCCCACAGCCAGGGCTGTACGAGGAGCTGCTTGAGGTCATGGCACAGGCCGGGACCGAGCTGGATCTAGCTTGACCGGTCTTGTAGCAGAAGCAGCGCGCAGGTTATCGGTGTGCCTACGAAGAGCCACTTGGTTATGGTAGGTAGGGCTACGCAGCTGGTCAGGCTGCGGGTTGCTTCCACATGATGAGTGTGTTGCAGGCATACCAGTTTGGCCTGCTATGGGGGATGGTGTGAGCTTCCTTCTGAGCGCCACAGTGACCCCTCCTGGCCTGACCTGGTAACGCTGTAGGTAAGGCCGATTGCTGGCGGGTTTAGGAGACCACGGTGGTGTTTCAGTGGTACTTCCTTGCCGCTCCAATGGGGCTGCTCAGCGGCAGCCTCGCCCTGGTATGTTCAGGCCTAGCAAAAAAGCCCAGGAAAGAGTGCATTGCCTCCTGATTCCTGCGGGGAGGTCCTTGGGGCCCCTGACGCCACTCTAAACCTGAGGAGGGGCTGGACGAACTGAGGTTCATCCTCGTCTCTTGTGAACGGGGTGTGGTGCGTAAGCCTGCGGGGCGGTCCCTGGGTAGGCAC
This sequence comes from Silurus asotus, assembly GCA_024362625.1. Lineage (NCBI taxonomy): Eukaryota > Metazoa > Chordata > Actinopteri > Siluriformes > Siluridae > Silurus > Silurus asotus. The sequence continues at coordinate 3,814,864 of MU551567.1, read as the reverse complement.
TCGTTGGTGACACGTTTCCTCCGCGGCACCCAGAGGCTGAGGCCCGAGACGCGACCCAGAGTGCCTGTCTGGGACTTGCCGATTGTCCAGTCCCACCTGAAGTTTGCCCCTGGCATGGCCAAAGTGTTTCTATTCACGAAGCCTGGGTGCGTACCTAAGGCGATGTGTTGTGTTACAGGCATTGCGAGTGCTGTGTTTACTGTGAGTGCTTGATGCTGGATCCTGTCCTTGGAGGCGGTCGGTGCAGCTGTTCGTCTGCTGTGGCCCTAATAGGGAGGTTCCTGGCTGATGGGTGGACGTTAAGCAGGTGGGTAGTGGATGCCATCCTTTTGGACAGGAGTCCTGGTCTCCTCACTTCGATCAAGGTCAGGGCTCGCTCCACCGGAGTGTGACGGCCGCTACAGCCTGGTCTGCTGGAGTATCACTCCTGGACATTGCAACGCTGCGGGCTAGTCCCCCCCCGCTGACCTTTTTGGGTTGTGGCCTCAACCCAGAGCCACTCCGGGCTCCTCTGTCCTGCGTGCAGGCCCTCACACACTGGGCAGGGTATGGTCAATGTGTTGTGATTGGACACTCGTTCCCAAAGCATTTTGACGCAGCTCGAGTCAAAGTACGTGGTTCATGTTTTTCGTCCACCCCTGAGTAAAACTGATAATAAAAAATGTATTGTTTTGTAGTGTGAATTGTGTGTGAATTTTGTCCCGTCATTGGAAATAATTTGGGCAACTCTGGATTAGACACTTATACAAGGCCGAGCTTGGACATAAACTGAATCTTGTAAGTGCAAAAATGATTCAGCAGTATTCATGTGGGAACATCCACAGCGTAAAAAATTGAGTCACATTTTGCAGTCGTAATGCATCAAGATGAATCATGCGGACGAATTTCGCACTTTTTTTAAAAGGCAAATGAGTCACCGGTTTCATTATTCAACTTCAACAAGCCTAATTTTAATCTGTGAAAGAAGATTTGGTTGCACTCAACACCAAGCAGCAGTACCAAAGGAGTATTTATTTTCAATATAAACATATTTAAAAGGTTGAATTCCAATCATCTTCTCTAAACTCCCCCCAGTAATGTTCTTATTCGTGATCTTCCTAGATCCAGAATTTGAAATTCTTTCAGTTCCTCCATAAATTATTATTAAAAGGCATTTTTGCAATTTGTGTTTAGACCGAGAGTCACAGGCATTACATTATGCAATTATCGACATTATTTTTTTCCGAATAACATATGCAGGGTAGAAGATAACATCAGCAGCTTAGAATAAACCAGAGTGTCCCAGTGGATCCCACATCAGCTGTAATTAGAGGATACAGTGCTCAGTGTCAGTGCCTGGGTTAATGAGGACCTCCATTTACAGCTAATGCTGCATCCTGCAGACTAACAGCAAACGGGAACTATTTAATGCACAGCAGAGCTCATGAACATGCATAATGTTAACCATACTGTTAAGCACGTCCATCTTATCTGACACAAAAAGGTGGGGGATGTGTGAGAGAGAGAGAGAGAGAGAGAGAGAGAGAGAGAAAGAGAAAGAAAGGCAGTAAGTGTGAAGAAGAAATCCATCTGGAAAACCTGCAGCAATGAACATATTCAGACACACATTGATTCATCGGATTTCAGAGTTCATTTTGAGTTCATTGTAAAGCGGAAAAGTTTATCTAAGGAACAAAGCCATAACATGGAATGCTTGCAGATTTATAATAATAAAGGTTTTTTTTATAAAGTTTTTCACCTTTTTTTTTGCACCTGCACACCACAACAAAATACATACATACAACCCATGATACTTGTCCATAAAGATATTTCTGATTCGGATTAATTTATTGAGTTTAGTCACTGCAACTGAAATGGTACCAGGCAAGAGGTGTCCACAAAAAGTCAGTGTTCTGACAGCTAAAAAAAACACAACACATGTAAAGCAAGTTTTTACAACATTACAATTTTGAATACAGAAATTCCCCACTTTGCCGAGGTTCGAATTTTGCTCCCGGGTTTACAGTGGAATTGCATTTGCCACATAACTAATTAGTTTGGCTGATTTTCCCGGTCTTTCCAGGGGGGCACGATAGACCAAAACACATGCTTTTATGGGGTTTAAAATCTTGCATCTTTAATGTTATATGGGTGAATTAGTGGCTATTGAATAGGCTACTTTCACATCTGGAAAGACACCATCAATGCTGAATGTTATATACAGATTTCAAAGAAACAAATTCTTCTATCCAGGTGGTCATTTTTGGGAAATACCTTGCATATTTTAACAAGCCAATGCTAAACTAATTACTGCATCTATAACTACAGCATGTCTTTAAAATAGACGTGTTTGAATGCTGAACTGGCCTGACTGCAGTCCCGATATTTCACCAACTGAAAACATTTGGTGCACCATGCAACAAAAACACAACAAAGAAGACCCATGACTCAATCCCACATATCAGACATAAAGGTTCTCCTCAGTTCCCAGACATATAAAGATTGTTAAAAGAGAAGTGGATGCAACACAGTGGAGAACATGTTCCTGTCCCAACTTTTTTAAGACATGCTGCAGCCATCAAACTAAAAACTACCATAGTTTTTCCTCTTAAATGGGTAATTTCCTCAGTTTAAACACTTGATATATTTGGGGTTTATTGGCTTTTAAGATGTTCAAATAATTGCATTCTGTTTTATTTATTTATGGTAATGTTTATATGATTTCAATGCCTTCTGCTTCACATACGATGGTTATTTTGTGTACTCTCTATTTCATAATAATGTTTTTTAAGATCATTTTAACATTTCTACAACATTCTGTGCTCTCTTGTGTACTGAGTGTGTACTAGTGTGTCCTGAGTGTGTAAGGTTTTCCAAAAATTTCAAGTCATGTCACTTAGCTAATAAGGTTTCAGACAGAGTTTAGACAGACTGACTTTCTTTACCACAGTGATGACTTTTTTTTATATAAACCCATCATGGTTACACTTTTCACCTTTTAGTTGCATTACAAGCGGCAATACGAGCAGGACATCTGATGTTCTGTCTAATCAAAATTTCACAGTCACACAAATGATTAGATGAATCAAAAGTTCTACTCTGCACTTTATTTCCTGCATTGTGTTATAAGATAAAAACTCAAATAACAATCAACTATAGCTTTTGAATTTTTAGCACCAACTAAATGCCAGTCTTTTGGCCAGTCAGTTCATATCTATAAAACCAGAGACAACATACAATTCAAAAGAAGATGGAAAATTCTTTAGCAGTCAAGGTGAAATAGCTGATATTTGAGATTTTCTTGATTCCTGAAAATATTTTTTTTTCACTCATCTCTTTGAATCTGGCGTCTGTGAGCGTAAGGTGATATAACATGCCTTGTGTAAATGCCATGGCTCAAGACATTTGTATCAGTTTAACACAAATGCAGGCCGTGTGAGTGACAGAGAGAAAATTACTATATTCCTGCCATGCATTAATAATCCTCTGGCTTTTTCTGTCGATATTCCTGTCTGCAGCTACGAGCATGTCAGATTAAAAACACTGTTACTATGCAGGTCACAAATGCCCACCGGAAAAAACGAAAAGAGAGCAAGAATGAGAAAGAGAGAAGGAGAGAGAAAGCGTATGCCTACATTACCAAAAGTATTAGGACACAAAACTTTTCCAAGCTGTATTTAAATCTTTTCCGAACTATACAATTGTGTATTAGCAGTAGCATTGCATTTTTATGTGGAATGGGATGTTCAAAAAGCTCAAATGAATCTTACAGTCAGGTGTCCAAACTTTTGTCCGTGTACAAAATAGAGACCGAACATAGAGAGAAAATGTGAAGGACAGATATTAAGAGAGAAATAAACACAGAGAGAGAAAGAAAGTGTTCGCTAGAGAGAGCAGGAGACAGACTGAGAGTAGGACAAACATTCGTTGAAGAGATTCATTGCGATTCATTCAAAGGGAGAGAGAGACAGAGTAAAAAAGAGACAAAGATTTGTAAAAAGAGATAGAGAAAGAGATACTGATTCAAAAAGGTATAGAGAGAGAGAGGGAGAGAATGGGAAAGAGAGAGTGGAGGAGATCAAGGGAGATAGACAGACAGGGAGAGGGAGAGATAGACAAAGAGCGAGTGATTGACAGACAAAATGAATGACAGAGTGGTGTAGCAGACAGATGTTATTAAAAAGAGAGATATACAAAGAAAGAGAGAGAGAGAGAGAGAGAGAGAGAAAGAAAGACAGATGTTTGTTCACATTTGTTCATGTGTGTGCGCATGTGTATTTATTTTTGTTCATATGTTTGTTTGTGTAAGTGTGTGTGTGTGCGTGTGTGTGTGTGTGTGTGTGTGTGTTTGTTCACATTAGTTTGTGTGTGTTTTTGGTGTACTTTTTCTTTTTCGATTGTTCTTTACATGTGGGTGTGTGTATTTGTGTGTTTGTTTATGTTTGGTTGTGCTTGTCTGTATGTTTGTTCATCACTGTGTGTTTGTGTTTTACTTTCTTTGTGTGTGTTTGTCCGCATGTTTGCTTGTGTGTATGTTGTTTTATTATTGTTGTTATGTATGTTTGTGTGTATCTTTGTGAGTGTGCGTTTGTATGTTTGCTTGCAATTGTCTTTGCGAGTCTGTTTGTTTGGGTGTGTGTTTGTGAGTATGTGTTTGTTTGTTTCTATGCTTATTTTTGTGTGTTTGTTTGTGTATAGATGTTTTTTTTCATATGTTTTCTTATGCAGGTGAGTGTGCGTTTGTATGTTTGCTTGCAATTGTCTTTGCGAGTCTGTTTGTTTGGGTGTGTGTTTGTGAGTATGTGTTTGTTTGTTTCTATGCTTATTTTTGTGTGTGTGTTTGTGTGTGTGTGTGTGTGTGTGCTTGTATGTTTGTCGTTGGTGTTTGTTCAATCATATGCATGTGTGTGTGTTTAAGTATGTGCGTGTGTGTGTCTTGATGCCCTCTCCAGGGTGTATTTCTGTCTTGCCCCTTAAATTTACAGAATAAACTTCAGATCCATCACCAACCTGACCAGATGAAAGCATCTCCTGAAGATCCACATGAACAGCTTTTCCAACAAACACAATAGTTTTAACATTGAGCTCCAGAGAAAGCAATCAATACAATGAAATTTTAGTAAAAATATCACCAACTGAAAGCCAGCTGAGATGCCAACCTCATCAGTGGCAAACTCGGTCCGCTGAGCTCCATAAGTCCTCAAACTACACAGCTTCATTCCACCGCTCTGGTGTTACTCCAGTAACAAATCTCACCTCACAGCAGAATGGATTTAAACCCCATAAATCTGTAACGAAAGGAAGCCATAAACCTCTGTACTGCTTTATTATGAATCACCAGAGTGAAGGAGTCAGTCAATGCAGCCTGTTTAAACGCCTGTAAATCCGCGAGACTGTCTAGTGAGACAGTCTGTGAGGAGAGAACTACACTGCATTGTCCTCTTCACATGACAATACAGCAGCAAATCACACATTCATATGCAACAAATTGCTACTATTTGCACTTCTGGTAGATTCTAAACTGCGTTACAATGACAATAAAGTTCTATCTCAATTTTCCAGCCATATGGATCCTCTCGAAAATGACTTAGAGGCTCACAATTGTAAATGACGTCTTTGGATATGGAAGCACTGAAATGTCCCTTAACTTGAACTAGGAAACCTGTTCCAGCATGACAATGCCCCCTGTGCACAAAGTGAGCTCCATGAAGATACGGTTTACATAGAATGGAGTGGAAGATCTCCTGCTATAGAGCTTTGACCCTTAATCCTACTAAACAGCTTTGGGATGAATGTGTTTACTCTGCACCCTGGACCTTGACACCTTGTCACCTACATCAGTACCTGACTTTTGTGCTTGTAGCCTAATGAATCTCACACAAATCTCCATAAAATCTAGTGGAGCATCTTCCCTGAAGTGTGGAAGTTGGGGTCTAAATGGGGACTGAATGTGGAATTGGGGGTTTTAAAAAGCACATGGTGAGGTTCCCACAAATATCACAGTTTGGATTAAATTTCCGACTTACTGTTTGTAAAAAAAGTAACAAAACTAAAAACTCGTGCCGACCTGATGAACAAAAGCAGTTGAGCGTTTGAGGAGTTTCCACCCAACGAGCTGTGGTTTGCGGCTGTGTTTTAACTGCTGCAACTCAATCAGTACTCCAAACGAGCGCACCATCTGTTCAAAAGCTGTGCTCATCTCTCCTCGGGTTAGTGTATATCTTATAGCATGGTGCTGCTTCTAAAAATACCTCGCTCGGTGCCTAGTCTTTCACAATGCAATTAATACAGACTCGTACATTCATCAAGGCCTTAAAACGAGTGGATTTGATATGATGGTGGAAAGTTGGAGATTCAAAATCAGTTTAAATGTGGAGAATTAAAGAATATAAGAAGAATTTAGCAGGGCAATGTGATTGGTGGTGTTAGGGATGGGGGTCTGCATATGCATGGGTGTGTGTGTGTGTGTGTGTGTGTGTGTGTGTGTGTGTGTGTTGACGTACAGTCAACACACAAATTGACTTCCAAAGTGTAAAGTGTATAATATCCACTTTGTGGCATTCGAAAGGAGTCACTGGAAAAAAATAAAAAAATAAAAATGCAATCACTGATAAATAATTAATCAAGTATTCAATTAATTGATCAATAGATTTATTCGTTAATTCATCTGCCCATCCATCTGTCAAGTAATTAATTCATAAATGTATTATCTATCTATCTATCTATCTATCTATCTATCTATCTATCTATCTATCTATCTATCTATCTATCTATTTTTATGGATATTTGTAAGAGTTTATTCTCTTGTTTTTGTGTTTATTTAGTAGAAGTTTTGAGAACTATTTGCATGCTACAGCTGCAGCACTTAACACCGTTTCAGTTTGTACACCGGGTCACGCTCAAGAACTTTTGAAGTGTTAATTCCGTTCTAAGAATGCAAAAAAAGAAAGCAAAATAAAAATAAATAACCAACTAAATAAATAAATAAGTGGGGAAGCTAAAGAACTTGAAGCATTTATTAACCAGAAAACAGAAATAAATGTAATATTTTTGTTCATAATGATTTCTTTTGGGCTTGGTATGCTTTCAGTGTAGAGAATAAAAAAAAGAATAAAAAAATAATTTTTCTTCCATTAGCTTAATCTCAAGCTCTTCCACTGAGTAGCTGCCTCACTCTAGGTGTTGTTTACTGAGTATAGTCAAAGTAATGGACCCTCTGAAGTAGGAAAATTGCTTTAATTACGCCCTGCAGCACACAAGAAAATAGGATATTAAAAGCAAACCTTCTTGTCATAGAAATTCAGCTGTCCTTTGTATTAAAGAAAAAATAAAGATAGAAAGAAAAACGAAAAAAATAAAAACACACACAATCTTTTCACAATGTCCTGCGCTTAATGCGAGCTAATGAGTGTTCCCAGATATTAAGCCTGTAATTACGGCATTAACATTGAATCGGCATTATTTCCATCTTCATGGTGCAACAGCAATTTAATATTGCGACTGCCGTTAGTAGATTACGCATCTTGTTTAAATCCTAGCACTGACTAGTGAGCTCCTGAGCAAAACCCTGAACCCTCAATTGCTCATTTTATAAAAAGGCATTAGTGTAAGCAATGTATAAAATAACATCATTTGCTAACATTAAGGCCACGCCTACACTAATACGCTTTCGTTTGAAAAGCATATTTGTCGCTCTGTTTTGGTATTCCATTACTCAACAAAAACGTTGATTTTTGACAACTTTGTGGCTTGATGTATGACAGTGTGGACTGTAAAAACAGGCTTTCAAAAACACATTTTTAGTCACATGATGAACAATTCAGCGACGTTTTGAAGAGCCGGAAAGCAGAAATGCTGCAGGTCAAAGCATCCTACGTTCTGCTAATGCACGGTGCAGGGACGTAAGCTTTTTCCGACATTCCAGTTTGGATATATTATGAAAATATTATTGTAGATTTAGATTTACTTGCCACATATGGTCAGAGCGCAGGGTCAGTCATGATACCGTGCCCCTGAAGCAGAGAGGATTAAAAGGTCTTGTTGAAGAGCCCCAGAAGTGGCAGCTTGGTGGTGAAAAGGCTTGAATCCCAATCTTCCGATCAGTAACCCAGATTAAATAAAAAGACCTTATAGTGGGAAACTGTCTTTCTTTCTTTCTTTCTTTCTTTCTTTCTTTCTTTCTTTCTTTCTTTCTTTCTTTCTTTCTTTCTTTCTTTCACCTTTACAGAGTAAGGCATATTTGTTATCTTTATTTTCATACCCTGGTTATTCATGTCTTCATGTACCAACAAACATATAATTTTCCTGAATCCTTTCTTTCATCCATCCATCTATCCTATCCATTTTTCCATCCATCTTAGGTCAGTGTTTGAAACCATTGCTTCATTACCTTAAAAAAAAGAAGGATGGAAGAAAGGAAGGAAGGAAGGTTGGTTTCAAGGAAATTATATGTTTGGAAATATTTATATTCATGAGTAGAAAAAGGACTAATGAATTACAGTTGAGTAAAATAAACCCTTCCTTCCTTCCTTCCTTCCTTCCTTCCTTCCTTCCTTCCTTCCTTCCTCCCTCCTTCCTTCCTTCCTTCCTTCCTTCCTTCCTTCCTACCTCCCTTCCTTCCTTCTTGCTGTATTTCTTTGGTCAGTAGTTGAAACTATTGCTTTCTTGCCCTCCAGGATGGAAGGAAGTTTGGATGGTTTCCTGGAAAATATATGTTCGCAACCTCAATGATGTTGATAGTTCGCGACTATTCATTTGGAACCGGATGAAGAGAAACTCGTGAAAAGTCTGATAGTTTGCGATAAGCCGCGAGTGGCTCGAAAGTCCGGAGTAACATTTCAAAACAGAAAAAATTCATTACAATACACTTTTTGAAAAACTATTTTATTATTGTATTATTCATTTAAAGTAGTAAATAAAAACATGTATGACAAATTGTTGAGTTTACAGTACAGTACATGTACAATACACCTTGAAACAGGAAGTATCAAAAAGGAGAGTCAAAATCTCACTATTTTTGGTTACTCGCGAGGGGTCATAAAACGTAACCTTTGCGAGTATCGAGTTTGCACTCCATGTGAAGAAATATTTACAATCAGGGTTGGGGGAAAAAAAAGCTATGAGAAATTGCATTTGAGTGAAAGAGAAAATAAACCCCTTCCTTTCTTTAGTCAGTGGATGAAACCATGGCTTGTCTCTCAAATTTGAGTAAATCCATCAACACAATCGAATGACATAAAATATTTGGATTTTTTTTTCAGACAGGCACGAGATACAATCTGAGGAGAAACTTCATTTCCCAGCTGCTGTTCCCATAGATGCGGCATTGTGATAAGGTAGAAGGTCGGCATCGGGACTTTCGTTCCTCTTAGCGCTTGAGTTATGATCCAATTACTGAAGTAATATCAAATTCCCAATGTGAATTATAAGATGCCATTTGAAAAGTCATTCTAGCCGTTTTGCTTTTACTGCTGTTGAAAGAAAAAGGGGACAAGGTCAAAGACACCGCAGCTAATTTATCCCGCTTCACTGATAGCTGACATTTGATTAAATGGTAATGAAACAGTAGAAAAATTCAGGTGTCTGAAAGGGAGACCTGAACCTGGCAGTTTCTACCGCTGAGGAATACGGATGTCTTTTACATACACAGTCAGCTTTCTTGCTGCAGTGTTTTGCATATTTATGCGTGCTCTTGTCAGATAATTTCAAGGTTAGTCTCGGTGTATAAATGAATTAATGAATGAATTCGAACAGACGCCCTCCTACGGTGTTTGTTGCCCTTTTCCGTGTCCTACAGTTTCTACTCATCTTCATAAAGGAAAAAGCTGTAAAATGTTCGGTTAGCTTAACCTTTGAGCTCACTCATATATCTGCGCTCGCTAGCCAAACCAATATTAGCTTAACAGCACCAATAAATTGCGAAATTCGACTTAAAAAAAAAAATAAAGGTTATGACAAATCTTCTTAAAAACCTTGAGTGTAGAATATTGTGAAGCACCTACGGTGAGGTTTAATATTAGCCCGTAATTAATGTGTCCAAACAGCGCTGATTTAGCCTCCGGCGTGTGTTTTAACGAGGGCTGAGACGCCGGTTATGCGCAGGAAGATGCACTGATGACAGGAGCATAAAAATGACCAATGGCAGCATCATCGCTTACTAAATGGAGCTGGATGCGATCATTTCCAATGTGTGTGTGCTGTTGCAACGGTGCACTGGTGTCAGAGGTGCTGTTTGTGGCTCAGGAGTCGAATCGACTGCATTAGTTCATTCATCAGTGTTGCATTCTAGGGCCTCTTTAAAGCACAGATTCTATTTGTATTGAAGACATAAACAACACGCTTCGGTCTGAGAAACGTGTTGAAGTAGATAAGTGTCTTACAGCACCAGTGTGTTTTAACGTGTCGAAATGCACCAACGGGACGTCTTGCAATTCTACACCATCATTACGATTTAAATCTCTTTGTTTTGCAATCATCACCTTTCCAAATGTTTTGCCAGGGTATGTGATTAAATCAAGACAAATTGTACTTGGAAATCGCTGTGGATTAAAGCATCCGAGCCAAGGAAACAAATATATAAAAAAAAAATGAGAAAAATGTAAATTAGATCAGGAGTATAATTAAAATACAAATAAATATCAGTTGATGGTTTTGTTTTTTAGAAGAGGATTGTGGCGACATTTGGCATTCGAATACTGTCATTGTGTCATGTTTTACATTTACATTTAAGATATTTTAGCAGATGCTCTTATCCAGATCAAATTACAGCTGAGCAGTTTTAAGGGGAATTTAGGGGCCTTGCTCAAGGGCCCAGCAGTAGCAGCTTGGTGGTGCTGGGATTGGATCCGAACCAAAGTACAATGCTTTAACCACTGAGCTACCACCTTCCTTTTTACTCTTATTACGAATTCCAATTGGTCAGAATAAACATCTACAACAAATATAGGAATATAAATATATTAAAAAATACAAACAAAGAAATTAAAACCTAAAATGTTTAACAGTTACAGATCGAGTCTCCAATGTCAGTGATGGTTTTATACATTTTTAGGACAAAGGATTTTTCAATTTTAATTTTATTTGTCACAAACATTCATACAGAGTACGACATGCAGTGAAATGCTTTTTACAACTGTCCAACATTAAACTTGAAAAATATAAGGGATTAAAAAAAGGAAATAAATAAATAAAAATATGAAGTATAGAAATGTGGTCTAGGGGTTAGGATGAGGCGCTCTCACCGCTGCGGCCCGGGTTCGATCCCCGGTCAGGGAACTAACCCCAGTCACTCTTAGTGCCGGTCCCAAGCCCGGATAAGTGGGGAGGGTTGCATTTGGAAGGGTATCCAGCGTGTCAAATCAAACGTGCGGAGGATCTGCTGTGGCACCCCCTAATGGGAGAAGCCGAAAGTAATATACTACTTTGTATATTATAGAAATATAAAATGTATGAATGCATTTTTATTACAAATGCATAAAATGATGAAATTTGATATAAATTATGAAAATGTAAAGTATAGAAATATACTACTAATATACTACTTTGTGGCAATGAAGTCATGGTGTTGTGGTATGGCACAATGTGTCTGCCAGCAGTCTTACATTCCATAAATATTTGTTAACACACTGGGACTGGACAATTCTCTATTCTCAGAAGTCTTAAATTTTTTTCTCAGTTGTTTTGGAGCGTTTTTCAGATCAGAAATGAAATTCTCAAAACTACTTGTTCAACCTTCACATCATGTAGTCACTTGTGCACATCATAAAAACAAATTGCGAATGCTTTTGTACATTCATTTGATTGATTGTGTAAAAGTGTCAGTTGTTTCCTACATAATCAGTTGTTCATTGCATGTTGATTAAAATATATTATACTGGTTCTCACCTGAATAGTCTTAACCCCCAAAACATCTCAGCATCAGTTTATTGCAGTAAAGTCAAGTCAAGTCAAGTCAAGTCAAGTCAAGTCAAGTCAGGTCAAGTCAGGTCAAGTCAGGTCAAGTCAAGTCAAGTCGCTGAATGGAGAATGTTTAAACCAGTTGTTATAATCTGTCAAGTAAAAATTTCTCTTACACTTTTTTTTTGTAAATTTGATTTCAAAATAGAAGTGCATCTACAAATACATTATATTCAGTGTCAAAATACAATATAAATTATTTTCTTAATTTATAGCATTCTTTAAATTAAATTCTCATAAATGTTCACTCTTACACATGTTTTACGCTGGATGCCCTTCCTAACGCAACCCTTCCCATTTATGGCTTGGGACCGGCACTAAGAGTGCACTGTCTTGTGCAACCCTAATGGCTGGGTTATATTACACAGACTCACTTCTCACACTGAAAATACTATGGAATTGTGTAAGCATTGACTGTTTTAGCTATTTTGATGTAGAGATGTAGGAGTTTCTCTAACAAAAGGAAACAAGTGCTAATGAATAAACCCAATTTTGGACTGCGACATATTCTGCATCAGTGGTCTGAGCCCGCTCTGTTATCCAGTTTATTATTATCGATTCATCCACTGTTGCTCCATCCAGCAGTAGTTTGAGTTTTTCAACCTGATGTCTGATGCTATCTGGGGAGTTCTGATTGAAGTCACACACGTTTGTGTGCTGCTAAAGAAAAAAAAACCTCTCTGAATGTCACACCTCCTGCCTCCTACCTCCATTTTCTGCTCTGCAGATCTAAGACTTGGAAGTAAAGTGGGAGTGAGTTTCTGAGAGAGCCCACATGGCCTCAGCATGACAAACATACTCTGTCTTTCACTGCTGAAAGATTGACAATATACCATTGTGGGTTTTTTTTTTTTTAAGATTTAGAGTAAAAAATCCTCTCATCTTTATAGTTTGATGGAGATACCGGCCCTGGTTTCAACGCAAGCTTTGATGTATGTGTCGTGCTGTTTTCTGAGCACTAGGTGGCACGCATGCTTAATGCTGATGGATGTATACATCGATGCCTGACAATTGGAATGGAAAAGCACACCTCAGTGTTTTGTCATGGAACACAATTTTCTTTAAGCCAATGTCTAATTCAAATGTCAATCTGTGTAAAACACTATGCAAAACACTAACCTGGATAGCAAGGAACTTGAAGTCTAATCTGGACAGATGCACACACAATGTTTTCTGCCTCTGACCAAACGACAAAATAAAAAATGTTGCCGTTGAATCTAAACAGTTTCCCTCCCTGCCTGCAGAGGGCATACTCAGCTGAGCTCTTTTTATTTCTATTCTTGACTTCCCTTATTCCTGTTTGGGATTGTCTTGGGATTGTTAAAGTCAATTACCTCAATCATATCACTGAGCAGCTATGGGCTTAAGGGCTTTTCTTAGCGGCCCAGAATTGGCAGCTTGGTAATGCTGTGATTCAAACTCATGACCTTTAAATCCTAAGTCCAAGTTTCGAGACTAATAGTGTAACTGGTGCTATTCTGACAATGTGCGTTACCATGTCTGTGGAAAATCTGCCACAGAGATGTTCGACATGACATAAGGTTGATATACGACGATGCCCAAACGAGTCGTTTGAGGAATTTCAAGTGGTGCACGCTTCAAGAGCGGAAGAACATTACTGGCAGATGACAAGAAATCCGTAAGGCCTTCAACGAGCTTAAGCCCTAAATGTGTTGAAACCATGATGTCACTTCTGCACCCACCCGATTTGGCTCCTGAGGACTTCGCCTTCTCTTCGAAGACAAAAAAAAATGCAACTCAAAAGCCATCATTTTGACACAATTGCGGAGACCCTGCGTGAATTGAGCTAGGTGCTCGACACGCTTTAAAAAAAAAAGACTTCCAGGACACATTTCGAAAGCGGCAGGAATGCTGAAAGCGCTGTATTGCTGTAAAAGGAGAATGTTTTGAATGCGATAGTGTGTAAACTTTGATATTAAAGTACTTTCTGTGAACAAAGCCTTAAAACCTTTTGATACCATGCTGTATAGATGAATATTTACTTAAAATCATTATACTGGAATTGGGCAGTGGTAGCTCAATGGTTAAGATAATCCACCATCACCAATCTTCCACTGCTGGGCCCATTAGTAATGCCCTTAACCCCTAACTGCTCAGGTGTAGGGTTATTATTGTTAACTGGCTTTATTGTTGATAAAAAACAAACATGGGGGCATCCATGTTTTTTGTCCTTGCTTGAAGTTCGATTGTCCAGCTGCGATTATCAGTGAAATTAGACTGTAGTTTTATATAAGCATATGGTTTTCAATAAAGTCTTGCCAGTATCTCCTATTTGTGTATGTTTTCTAAACGTATTTTAGTGACTCATTCACTTTTAATATTTGTTATTTGTTTTAAACACTTTCATGGGTTATCACTGCTCTGGTTTGGTACATATTGAAGGACAAGTCAAATTAAGTCAGTCAAGTGAACTCAAGTCAAGTGAAGTCAAGTCAAATCAAGTTTATTTCTACTCTATATAAATACATTTAAATACATTTTACATCCAATACGTTTGTCTATAGAGTATATTGTAATCCCAAACAATTAAACTCCACTTTTCTACTTATGTCATAAATTATACTATGAGAAATCTGTCAAGTTACGTCTCTGAGAGCTGAGACTTTTATTGATAGCGGAGAAATAATGGCAAAAATAATTGTACCAATGTGTAATGTCTTAATTATACATCTAACTTCGGTTAGATTTAGTCTTTTTTGTTTTATGTTTTTAGAACTACAATTTCTACAAACAGTAATGAAACTGTTTATAACTAAATATTCTGTGTCAGAGGAGAGTGGGTTTCTTTTTGTGTCTGGTTCCTGTCACAGTTTCTTCTACATGTCTTCTCAGGGAGTTTGTCCCTCACCATCATTGCCTCTGGATTTTTAAATAGGGACTGAAGCCTTACAGATGCAGTGAAAGTTCTAACAATCAGTGCTGTAATTGTGCTTGCGTTCAGAATGTGCGCCTACTAAGAGATTAAGACAAACTAATCTCATGAATAAGACAGTATGAAGTTCAAGGTAGGTATGCTGTCCAACATCACAAGTGAAGGTCGTAAAACAAGGAAAGCCAATACAAGAAATCCAGCAATAATCTGATCGGTAACAAAACAACTTTTAAATATAGAAGTTGTGCTGCACATGGAGTCCCAGGAGGCAGTGCTGTCACACATCACCGTCAAAAAAAAAAAAGTTCTGCAGAAGATTGTTGATGATCTTTGATTTGGTATTCTTTGATTTCCAGAGTGCTACAATCTAGCAGGGTGACGGTTTTATCGCCACCGCATTGCTCGAGTTTCTTAGGATGAAGTCATCAACCCTGGGCTGCTGTATGTGTTGAATTTAGTATTCTTTTCATTACTTCCATATGGGATTCCTCTGGGTTCTCTGGTTTCCACATAACTCCCAAACATTCAAATAGTATTGAACTGGTGAATGAGTGTGTAAATGAGTGTGTGTGTGTGTGTGTGTGTGTGTGTGTGTCTGTGTGTGTGTGTGTGTGTGTGTGTGTGTGTATGTGTATGTGTATGTGCATATTATAACCTACATAATAGAAAAATCCCATCCAGGAACTGTTTTCGCCTCAAGTAACCAGATGTTCCAACAGCACCGTTATGTACGGTGGCCAAAAATGCAAAACAGAATGACAAATCCAAGAACAAATCAGAAAACAAAATGACAAATCTGACAATCTGGAAAAGGTACAGTAAGTATAGATTGGAAACAAAATATTTACGGCTCATTGAACCAGTTATCTGTCATTCAGGATTTACAGAAAGTCGAAAACTACGTACCTTCTAACTTTGATTCTTTTACATTTTTGCATTTATTAAAAAAAAATGTTTTCAATAGTGCAACTTTGAATATGTTTACACTTGTACACATGCGTGCTGATGTTTTCCTGACGCACCCTGTTGATATCTTGAATGACAGATGTCTCATCCAATAAGCGGTAAGTAGTAATTTTTATACTACACCTACCTTTCCATCCTGAACAGTACTTAAAGATTAATGAATAAGTAAAGCTAGAAATCCAGACCAATCTAGACCATGTAAAAAATATTTGCAGGGAAAGTGATTTCACCAGGGTTAGCTGTCTCAGCAATTGTAAATTTAATTGATCACATAATTCAGTGTCTAGTGTATCACTGCTACCATTGAGAAAAAAAAAAAAAAGAAAATACTTTAGAAAGACATAAAAGCAGGTTTAAGTAATTGCTGGTCAAACCGAGTGACACTGAAGTGCCACTGAAACCATAAAAATCAGCCCTTGTTTTATCTGGTATGCTCGGCTCTCGATGCACCATGCAAACTCCTTTTTCAGCAATCTGTTTTGTATTGTTTTGACTATATTACAAAAGAAAACTCGACCAGGACAGGAGAGTTTTCTCAGAATATATTTTTCTCAGGTGAACCTACAGATAACTATCCAAGCAAATATGTGAGAAAACTCTCTCTTTCTCAAGACTAAGTGTATGTACTGTCATCCTGCTGCCTGCCTGTGCCAGATCCATACACACATCTTCTGCTGTGGCTTTCTTCACCGCTGGACCTGAATGAGTTCAAGTAAATACAATCCATTCATGAAAGATACATGAATACGTCCTCGGTCTTGGCCAAAGAACTGCTTGTTTTGGTAATGCAGATAATGTCAGAGTGTGTGGGTGACTTGGCGAGTGAGGGACTGGATCACGGGTGCAGGGCTAGGTGAGTGAGGACACAAATGCAGGAACAGGGCAACGCAGGGAGAGACAAAAAAAAATAAAAAATAAATAAATCCAAATCCAAAAAAAACTGAGCAATTAGGAGCAAAGCAAAAACACAACCAAAAAAAGTCTAGAGTCCAAACCGGGTCCAGAATCAGAATCCAGAGCAGGCAGGGTGGCAAGAATAATCCAGTGAGATAATCCAACCCCGAGCTGAAATTCTGGGTGTCCTTGAATACCGGGAGGCGCGGGGAAAACCGCAAGATGGTCGCCGATGCGGAAGTGCGGCCTCGAAACCCGGAAGATCCTGACACTATAAGCTCAATACTGTATATCCAGCACATGATGTAGCTTTAAATCGCCTCCCACATCAGATATTTTCATATATTTAAGCACTACTCAAGTTTTGCAAGAGAATCACATTTTTCCCACAGATGCTTAATGTCTGTATCATCATATTCCAAAGTGTCAGATTGTACAACTAATAAATCAGCTGATGTCTTTCATGGATCACAGATCATACACTAATCATGACCCCATGCTGCTGGGAAATATGAATATAAGAAGTCGAGGGTTAAGAGCCTTGCAAAAAAGCACAGCAGTGGCAAAAGCTGGGATTTAAACTCACAACCTTCCAAGCAGAGGTCCCAGCATCTTAAACACTGGGCTGCCCCTTTTTTACAAAGCAAGAAAATATTGCTTAATAACCACCCACCTGATGTCCTCTGGTCTAAAAGCAATACATCCGTAAGTCTTTAATTGCCCTTATAAAAACAGCAAATTCAATAATGGTTTTATTTAATAAACATTATTCTTTTTTTATTCATTTACAAGTATAGTTTATCATTTAATAATTTATAGATTAATAATCATCATAACAGTTGTTATAGTAGTCTTTATTTTGCTCAAGCTCTGTAGTTTAAATAGGTATATATATATATATATATACACTCACCAGTCACTTTATTAGGTACAACTGCCTGTTAACTTAAATTTCTAATCAGCCAATCACATGGGAGCAACATTTAGGCATGTAGACATGGTCAAGAAGATCTGCTGCAGTTCAAACCAAGCGTCAGAATGGAGAAGAAAGGTGATTTAAGTAAGTCTTTATTTTGCTCAAGCTCTGTAGTTTAAATAGGTATATATATATATATATATACACTCACCAGTCACTTTATTAGGTACAACTGCCTGTTAACTTAAATTTCTAATCAGCCAATCACATGGGAGCAACATTTAGGCATGTAGACATGGTCAAGACGATCTGCTGCAGTTCAAACCAAGCGTCAGAATGGAGAAGAAAGGTGATTTAAGTGACTTTGAACGTGGCAGGGTTGTTGGTGCCAGACGGGCTGGTCTAAATATTTCAGAAACTGCTCATCTACTGGGATTTTCACGCACAACCATCTTTAGGGTTTACAGAGAATGGTCCCAAAAAGAGAAAATATCCAGTGAGCGTCAGTTCTGTGGGCACAAATGCCTTGTTGATGCCGGAGGTCAGAGGAGAATGGCCAGACTGGTTCAAACTGATAGAAAGGCAACAGTAACTCAAATAACCACTCGTTACAACCAAGGTATGCTAAAGAGCATCTCTGAACGCACAACACATCGAACCTTGAGGCGAATGGGCTACAGCAGCAGAAGACCTTTGGATGGTAGGGTCAGAATTTGGCGTCAACCAAATGAAAGCATGGATCCAGCCTGCCTTGTATCAACGGTTCAGGCTGGTGGTGGTGGTGGTCTATATATATATATATTGCTCAAGCACTGTACATAAATAACTGATTATAAACATCATGTGAACATCATAGAGAACATTAGATACAAATTTCAGCTTCAATTTCAGCATTTTTGTGTCTCCTTTTAGGTGTCAGCCCCTGGCTAAGTGATCATATAAAGCTTTCCAATGATCAGGTTTCTCCTCCTGAAATGAAACTCTGAGTAGTGACACCCACTTAAAGCCCCCCACTATTATCCACCATTATTTTGCGATATGGCTTCAGAATAAAAAAGACACCAAGCATAATCACCTCTTTGTTCTGTTCCTGCATCTTGACAACTGCAATTAAAGTTCCCTTTGGCTGTCAACTGGCACCACGGAGCGCCTTCACTTCCCATCAGTGTGTCTAATATGCCATCTTTGTCTCCCTCCTCCCTCAATGTGTCTCACATTCCAAGTGTCGTTAACTGATGCTATCTTGTCAGTCTGGCCTCAGGCTTGTTGTGTATTGTTTTCTAGCTTCTAGAGTCAGAAGAAAAAGAAAGACCTTTACACAATGTTCATTCATTTCTTGATTCATACATTCATTTGTCTTCAGTAACCACTTTATCTTGTCAAGAATCTGATATTAGAGCAGAAATGTGGAGTAATTTACAATTTGGTGTATTCAGTCTACTCATCCAATCCAATACGTATCCAATCTACTCATTGTTTTGGAGGGTGAAAGGAAAATACAAAACCCAATGGAAAACCGGAGCGGCATGGGGAGAACATATACGATGCCTAAGGGACAGTAAATTAAGGTCAGAATTGAGTTGAGTACTTTAGAATAAGTAATCAGTGGTGAAAAGTGTAATAAAAGGAAAAGGAATGCTACTTCAATGACATTTTACTTAAATTCACATAAATTTACCAGTCTAAAAAATCTATTTAAACAAAAAGAAGCTCATGCCTGGTGAACATTCAGCACCTCATACCACTATTTTCAAATGTTTATTGCTAAATTAACCTCTGCAACTGTTCCAGCATCCAGTTCTCTGTTACCAACCTACTCCTGCTCCCCACACTGCTTTCTACTGGCTTCCCGAAGCTCCTGCACCAGATTGAGAACACTGATGTTGGCCTACAAAGTCAAAATCAAACTTTAACACTCAGCAGCACTCAGCATATACTTCAAGAAGCAGTGTGCTGATGTTTACACCATCCTCTATCAATGCTCTACTCATCTCTCCATCTCCACTGATCTCTCCATCTTCCACCACTGCTCTTCTGATCACTCCATCTCCACCACTGCTCCACTGAGCTCTTCATTTCCACCACTGCTCTACTGATCTCTCCATCTCCACCACTATCCACTGATCTCTTCATCTCCACCACTGCTGCACTGATCTCTCCATCTCCACCCCTATCCTCTGATCTCTTCATCCTCTTTAACTGCTCTACTGATCTTTCTATTCATCTACCAATGCTTTACTGATTTCTCCATCTAGACCACTGCTTCACTGATCTCTTCATCCTCTATCACTGCTCTACTGATCTCTCCATCCTCTAAAAACTGCTTCACCGATTGCTCCATCATTTTTAGCTGATACGTCCAACCTTTCCCACTGTTCCAGTGACCTCTCCATCCTCTACCACTGTTCCAGTGACCTCTCCATCCTCTACCACTGTTTTAGTGACCTCTCTATTCTCTACCACTGCTCCAGTGAACCACCCATGCTCTATCACTGTTTTACTCATTCATCCATCATCTACCACTGTTCCAGTGATCTCTTCATCCTCTAACACTGCTCCACTGATCTCTCCATTTTCAATAACTGCTCCATTGATATCTCCATCCATGATTCCTTCATCTATCCTCTATCACTGCCCGACTGACCTGTCCATTCTCTACCATTGCTCTACTTATCTCTCCATACTCTATCACTGCTTTAATAATTGCTCCATCATCTGTAGCTAATTCCCCCATCCTCTATTACTGCCCCATTTATCTCTCCATCAAGTTACTGTAAAATGTACGGGGGTAGGGGGGGATACTAGTGTAGTTCGAAAATGACAAGGAGCTATTAAATATGTATGTATGTATGTATGTATGTATGTATGTATGTATGTATGTATGTGTCTGTCTGTGGGTCTGTCTGTCTGTCTGTCTATTAATCACTAGCATACCGAGAATGACAGGAGGTAACACGTCAAAAAGGTATGTTTTTGATGCTATTTACTGTTGTTTACTGGCTAACTGCACACTGCCATAAACATTTTCTGGGTACATTTTCAGTGTATGTGTATATATATGGATGTGTATGTGTACATATGTGTATATATATATATATATATATATGTGTGTATGTACGTATGTATACATATATATTTATATATCTATACATCTTATTTATCTGCCTCTTTTCTTATTATATTTTTCTTTAAATTCTGTTATTATATTTATATTTTTTATTCTCCTTTTTTTACCCCTTTTTTATTCCTTCATGCCGGACCGTCGTCAAAAGCATTTCACTGCATGTCGTACCCTGTATGTATGTGTTTGTGACAAATAAAATTTGATTTGATTTGATTTTGATTTGATATGTGAAATTAAAGGCAGTTAGATGTAAAGGAAACAAGACCTTGACATTAACTAGACATAAACCATTTGTAATAAGATCAGGAAACATGTGTTAGTGGCTTAAGTCCAGGGAACATACAAGGTTTGGAAGTTAATATATTTTTTTACTTCATTATGCATTTGTTTTCCGAGTTATGTTTTATTTATTAGAGGAGGCTATTCATATCCTGAGAGATGAGTAATAATAAGCCATGAGCAACAATAAGCTGGTTTGTTTGTCCTTGTTATTTTTCCTTTTTTTTTTATTTTATTAATAAGTCTTGCCAATTAACCATGCAAAAGGAATTGGCCATGAAAGAAATGTTCTTGCAGTGTTGGTTATGGATTGTTCAATTTGTGCACTTAAACAAGAATAAATGAGCAGCTTGGAGATA